>JAAGKR010000659.1:0-132888 GCA_011419295.1 Clarias macrocephalus
TCTGTCTCTCTCTCTGTCTCTCTCTGTCTCTCTCTCTGTCTCTCTCTCTCTCTCTCTGTCTCTCTCTCTCTCTGTCTCTCTCTCTCTGTCTCTCTCTGTCTCTCTCTCTCTCTCTCTGTCTCCCTCTCTCTCTCTCTCTGTCTCTCTCTCTCTCTCCCTCTCTCGCTCTCTCTCTCTCCCTCTCTCTCTCTCTCTCACTCTCTCTCTCTCTCACTCGCTCTCTCTCACTTTCCCTCTCAGCTACATTAATCAATAACCAGCTAGAAAGCCCGAAACTGATTTGTGTTTTCTAATGCATTACTCTTTGATTCTCAATTATATCTTATGACTTCATTTGTCTTCTGCTACTTAACCCAGTTGTGTGCAGTTCATTTTAGCTTTTACGCTTAAGCTAAGAGGCTAATACCGCTAACATTAAAGAGCACTTATAGCCTCCTGAAAAAGATTAGCATGTCTAACATCACAATCACATGATCGCCTCAAAGGACTGTTCGTCAGTAACAACACTGGTACGAAAGTTGAGCAACGTAATCAAGAGCTGTAATTGTGATGGTGGAAGCTGGTGTTTATTGATGGATGTTGGAGTTTGATGTAGAACATGTTTGATATTTAATGCTGGTGTTCAAAGGAGAAACCTGATGTGTGACAGTGAACGTTGGAGTTCATTGCTGGTGAATGTTGGTTTTTGATGATGGATATCTGTGTTTATTAATGAATGTTGTTGTTTGATGAAGGAAATGATGTTAATTATTTAGTTTATAGGTTATGTTTGTTGATGAATATTGGTGTGTTGGAAGTTTATTTATGGTGAATCTTGGTTTTTAAATGGTGAATGCTGGTAAGGTGTAAGGGGTAAATGGTGCTTAAGAGAGGAAGTTGATGGCTTACTGATGGTGAATGTTGGTGTTTATTGATGATGAATCTTAGTGTTTGATTGTTAGTGTTTGTGTTTAATGGTGAATGCTGATGTGTAAGGGCTAAGTGGTGTTTGAAAGTTTTTTTGTTGGTGTTTAATGGAAATAATATGTTTTTATCGATGGTGAACATTGTTGCTTAATTAATATAGTTGGTGATTTTATGATGAATGTTAGTCTTTAATTGGATATAGTTGGTGTTTTTTGATGGTGACTCTTGTTTTTTTTATGAAGATATGAAATTCTTATTGTGATGATGATGATGTGAGAGGTTTCGTGTTGGTGTTTTTTAGAGTTTTACTGTTGAATGTTGGTGTTTAATGGATATATTCAGTTAAAGTGAGGATATTATAGGACTTGTGTAAGTATAATGTTGTAATCTTCATATAAGCGCTATAATGTGGTTTTATTCGTTTATTTTTGTTTCTAAAATATTCTTACATAATTTGTATATCCATTAGCAAACATTTGGCTCTCATATATAGTAAAATTAATATGTTGTTGTTCCTGCCATATACCTCTACAAGTGCTCCACAAGTAATGGCATGCATCACACTTTATAAAGCATGAGTGTGTAACCTTAAGGTTTCCTGACACATTATAACAGCTTAACAGCATGTTATGAAACATAGCAGGTTGTAATTAAAGACACAGTATTGATTATGCATTTATGATAAGAAGCTACATGATGCTACATAATGTCCATCACACCTTATAATGCCTGTTACATGATCATAGAGGACATTGTAGGCTTGGGGAGGTTTTGTAACATGCCATAATAAACAGAGGCATCCAAAAAAATATATATACACACTTTAACCGTTGCTATCTGCGCCCTTTTTAAAACTCGAATTGAATTATGGCAACAAAGTGTAGTATTATGTTTCCTCTAAAGATGTCAGTAGTCACAACATTGTTGATGCTATCATACGATCATCAGAAGAGAGGCATCTATTTATCAATGTCGAAGGGTGTATACATTTTGGGGCCCTCTGTTTTATAAATAAGGAATTTATAATAATGGGAAATCATATGAAAATGCTGTAATGCGCTATAACACAAGCTCTGGTATTGTACCTGTACTGAAGGTTATAATGCAGAGCACAAGCTGGTGTGTTACAACGTTAATACCGAGCTGATCTGTAGAGAATTTACAGCCTATGAGAGCTCATAAACCAGAGTTTCAGCTATGAAGCAAGCAGTAGAAGTGCTTTTCCAATGGGCCATGAAATGGGATTGGACTGTTGGTGAGCTCAAATATAATAATTCTTCAATAACTGAGAAATCTATAACTTGAGTTTTCAAGCTGTGTTTTTACTTTCCTCTATTAGATGTCACAATGGCTCAGTGGTTAGCACCTCCAGGGTTGGGGGTTTGAAACCCACCTCCAGGCTGTGTGTGTAGTTTGTGTGTTCTCCCAATGCTTGGTGGGTTTTATTTGCATACTCTGGTTTCCTCCCACAGTCCAAAGCATAGGCTTTTTTTAGCTAATGAAATGTATAATAAACTGCCAATAAAATCTATTTGGCATTTGTCTGTTTGTTGGTTGGAAAAATAAATAAATAAATAAATAAATAAATAAATAAATAAATAAATAAATAAATAATATGACAATCATAATATTTAGTTTTTGCTAATTCCAGTTGCTAGATTGTTTAATTACATTTTCCAGGTTCTTTATTGTCACTATATGAGTATAGTGAAATGAAAGTAATCCATGCAGTGCAACACAAATTAAATAAAACTTAAATTACAGTTTTTCCATGGCAGTAAAAGATCAATATTTTCTACTGATATTTTATATATACAATATTTTATATTAGCATCTAAATGTTCAACCAAATCTGTAATGTAAGTTCAATAACGCTAGGAATGTTCTATTAATACAGTTTGGTGTTTTTATGTGTAAAAGTACGAAATAAACATAAACATAAGAAATATCCTGCAATCCTGTCTCTGGATTTTTTTTTTCTAGGCAGCTCTCTGACCACTAGATGGCGCTACTACGCACGCTCAGTCCATCCCTCACACTGAACTGCAAATTGCAAAATGCAAAGTGTATTAAATCTGTGGTCGTGTAAAATATAAATATTTAATAACGCCGCGAGGAAGAACGTGGTCTTGTTGATTAATTAGAAAAAATATATTTAAAGACCCAATACACAGCTTACCTCATTTCCATCCATAAATTATCAAATTTAATGTAGTGTCACAAATACCTTTGTTTTTCTTCCCGTGTATATTAGTTAAATGCAGTTTATATTCAATTAAATCTGCGACTTGTTCCTGGGACCAAACAATAATAAAAATGCATAATCAAAATATACAACAAAGCACTTAATTACATTAAATATATTCTTGTTCTAGAGGTTGTTTATTATTTTTTTTTCTAAATTAGCAGACGCGATTATGAAAAAAAAAATATGTTTTTAGAATCGTTATTAGATTTAAAAGCTGTCCATCATTTCATGATTTCTTTGCCCTGAAGGAAATAATATCTAAAGATGGAGGTCTTTAATAAACTATTTTTACTGCACCATTTATTCTAATATCGTTGATCAGACTCAAAGCCTAGACTGGTTTTAACCAAACGCAAGAAAATCTATTTTTAAAAACAATCACTTAGCTTAGAGCTGCATGGTGCGCTGGGGATAAAAGGCGTTAAATACGTCATTTGGAAATGAACACTGCTCATCTGAATGTGAGTTATAAAAGAAATCACAGCTGAGTATTAATCATGCATTTATTTCGGTGTTAATGAGGGAGTTATAACGGGTCACGTGGTGTTTTGTAGCCCAGGGTGGCATCATGTCTGTTTAGGATGTAGTCTAATTACTGCTGACTAATTTGTAGTACAAGACCAATAACACACACAGGGCGGAGCATCACACACACACACACACACACACACACACACACTTTCTCTCTCTCTCTCTCTCCTCCCTCTCTCACTCTCTCTCGCTCTCAGCCATGTTATTCCTCCTTAAATCCCATTTGCCATTGTGCTCAGAGCTCAGTGTGCGCATTTAACTTGGATGACATTTTGATTTCATCATTACCCTCCAGACGCGTCCATTCATCATCCCATCCTTCTATCCATCCTTCTATCTATCTATCTATGTTTAGCGCGATTTTTGGAACGCGTAAGGAATCTTAAAAGCTTCATTTTAATCCTGAGACATTCCGGAGGAAAAGGACCGTGTGTGTGTGTGTGTGTGTGTGTGTGTGAGTGTGTGTGTGTGTGTTTTTATGGTGATCCAATGGCCGAGACAACGCCGGAGACTCGCCCGTTTAAAGACTCTCCGTTCTCCATCAAAAATCTTCTGAACTGCGAGAGCAAGCCCACTCTGATCAAACCCAAAGCCATCATGAACTCCACCAAAGGACTGCTGGAGCACGGCTTCTCTCTGGCGCGCGCAGGAGACTTGAGTTTTCCCCGGTTTGAGTTGCCGGTGCAGAGGTTCGGATTAGCGGCTCACTGGTGGTACCCGTACGGACACTTACACAGAACTGCAGGTCAGACTTCACACACACCACAAACACCAGATTACACTTTCTAACACTGTACCAGACCCTCTCCATGTCTCTCTGCGGGTGGTGTCATGGTGGCACCTTTATATCTTTTACCTGTATAAGGTGCATGTGCTGGACCTTTTATCAGTATATTTATATACGATTTAAATGCACTAACACTCTTATAACCGGATACTGATCCATCCTCTTCCCTGCCTCTATCTGGAGTATCACTCTCACCCATTTATTTACCTCTCTTCTCTTTAAAAAAAAATTATATATATATATATATTAACCTGGAAAGATGAACACCATGTACCTTACTCTACTTAATAATTTTATTGTAAAGTTACAATCACTCTATATGCACTAAAGGTACTAAAGACACAGCCTTGGTAGGACCAAATCAGCAGTTTAGTCCTGTTTTTATTTCTGAATGTGTATTATGTATTATGTTAAGAAATCATGTGTGCTATATATATTATGCTAATAATTCTTGCGCATTCTGATCATATTGTGTAAACACTCTGATTTGAAAAAAGGAACTTTATTCCTCTTTCAGGTACCATTTTAATTTATGCAGCTTATACCTTTATAAATAATCTAAAGCACATAACTGGACCCTATATAGGGACCATCGATACAGCTTGTTCTGAAAGATAATCGTTTAAAAAGATGCTAAAGTCACATGTCCAGGTATTAAACATGTAAAGTATACAATACACCTACTCGGCTAAAGGTATCACCCTACAATGTCAAGTACAATTTAGTATTAAATATAAAATAAAGTACTTAGAAAGATAATGCTCTCTCTATATAATGTGCTAAACTATACATGTACTTTTCGTTCGGGTGGTACTCTTATTTCCTGTGCAGTCGACATTTTTAACATCTGACTTTCACCTCGAAATATAAAAGTAGTACCTTCAGAAAAAAAGAAAGGAAAAAAAAAAACGTTCATAGTGCATAAACGTAAAGAGAGAAAAGCCTGTGCTTGCACCAAACCTGCGAGAAGATTCTGTTCTTTAGCTCACTAAATCTATCCTAATGTCTAATTATGTCGGCTAAAATCTTCAGTGTCCATAAGGACGAAAAATATAATTAGTGTAGAATTAAAGAGATGGGAATTTATTTTTGTAATAAGTAAACAAATTCTGATTAACTGTGTACAACCACATGATCATCATTCTACACATTTCAGCTATTTAGAAAATAAATACGATTGAACTGTTATTTATTATTATTATTATTATTATTATTATTATTATGACCATATGATGACAATAATGATAATAATAATAATAATAATAATAATAATAATAATAATAATAATAATAATTCAGCGAAACCAGCGTCATTGTTTTTTTCCTCCCTCCTTTCTTTATATAATTTCATTAGTTACATTAGATGACGGTGTCGCGGTGTAAATCGTTTATTAATGTAGGCAGTGATTATGAGTGATGATCTCTAACACATCTTTATTTTTACACTGCCTTTATCGCTTTTTACACTTTGTTTTTATCCATTTTTTCAGTGCTTGTATTAAAATGTCGCTTTTTAAATAGTTCAGTATTAAATACATTTAATTTAATACATGATGCGTTAATTATTGTCAGATATTAAAGTCCACAGGCCGCCACAATTAGCGGGTTATATTTACTTACTAGCATTTTTTCCTGAAATTTTCATTATCGTCATATTTAAAAAGTTGCCTAAAAAGTACTTGGTATGCAAACAAAATACATCCAAATAAACATCTTTATATGAGATCTTTATATTAGAGCTACTCTTAGATCATGTAATCACTCTGGTCATAAGACCCCAATTTGTGTCTCAACTAGAGTGGCTAAAAATCATACACTATATATAGGAAGAGTTGGCTGATAATTAAACTGCTATTTAATGTATTATGTTTACAAATAGGTGATAATTAAAGGTCTAGACTTAAGCACGATTAGAGTTACCTGTGTTCACATTTAAATTAATTTCAAATAAAATTCACCAATAAAGCAAAGGAAAGGCAGGTGAGCTCATTTTTAGTCCAAGAATAAATATATACAATTTCTTTTAAATTTCTTTTGTCGGCTGATTGGTGATGATATAAATGGGATCCTGCGTGAAACATTTCCTTTTTTCTAACCAAATATTTGCTATGAAACAAATACGTTTCCTGGTTGAAATGGGGAAAATGACGCATCGTGAGAAAAACATCACCTGTTTTCCAGAAGCCCAGACTCGGGAAGTGTTTAATGTACAGTTTTAAAATAAAAGTGTGATGTTCTTTCAGGAACAATTCGTGGAGCAGAGCTGAACAATCACTAGGCCGCACTTACAGAAATAAGGATACCGTACTGTACCTTACCCCGAGCCTGGTTTAGTACCACAAAGAGCGCAGTTACTTCCTTTATTGTGTGCATTTAACTCCTAAAAAATTTATGAAATGCACATACACCTTCCTGCTAAAGGTTAAAAAGGTGCACCTGAGGATGAAGAGGACAGTATTTCTGAGGGTGTAGGGTTTCGCCACGGGAACAGAATGATCATTAGAGGAATGATTCATATTTCAGGAAATCAAGTCGAGTAGGCTTTTATTGTGATTTCAACCATATACAGTTCATATTAAGTTCAGTACACAGTGCCACGAAATCACGTTCCTCCAGGACCAAGGTTCTACATAAAACATAAATTAACAATATAAATGAACAAAACCGACGAGTTAATACACCCAGTGAGGTGGAACAATCCGGAATCCTTTTTATTTCAGAATGCTTGTGCATGAAGTGTGGCATTAACATTGCCTGTGTGTTTACCGTGTTTGTGTGCGCGGTTACAGTGTCGGAGAGGCCGGTGGTTAGAGACTCGTCCCCAGCGTCCGGTACAGACAGAGATTCACCGGAGCCGCGGCTCGCGTTAGACCCGGACGCCAAAGAGGACGAGGAGAGCAAAAGCGTGGATGAGATCCTGCTGGAGGAGAGCGACACCGACGAGCCGAAGCGCGACGACGCACCGGAAGCGGCGGGCGCGGCGGCGGAGAGCGCGGACAAGCGGCCGCCGTGCCGCAAGAAGAAGACGCGCACGGTGTTCTCGCGCAGTCAGGTGTTCCAGCTCGAGTCCACGTTCGACGCCAAGCGGTACCTGAGCAGCGCAGAGCGCGCGTGCCTGGCGTCCAGCCTGCAGCTCACCGAGACCCAGGTGAAGATCTGGTTCCAGAACCGGCGCAATAAGTGGAAGCGGCAGCTGGCGGCCGAGCTCGAGGCCGCCAGTCTGAGTCACACGGCGGCGCGCCGCATGGTCCCGGTCCCGGTGCTCTACCGCGAGGGCTCGGCCGGAGACACCGCGAGCGCCGCGTCCGGCCACGCCACAGCCGCACAGCCTCTCCTCACCTTCCCACATCCGGTTTACTACCCACATCCGGTGGTCGCCGCCGTGCCGCTGCTCAGACCCGTATGAACTCTGTGCGCTCCTCACCCACCACTCACTGCCTACATTAATGAACACTTTATAACGCGGCACCGTCATCTACTGTTTCTAATGAAATAACATAAGGAAAAGGGGGGAAACAAACTCTTGTGTTGCTGAATAAAAAAAAAATCAGCTCGACAGGTGCATTATTATTATTATTATTATTATTATTGCCCATATCAAACACATAAATAAACAGTGATTTCTTTTTTTCCTTTATGTATATTTTTATTTAAAGTACATGAACATGTTTTTCATTAGATTTCGCCACATCGGTGTGCGCACGCATACGCACGCACTCACACACTGCAGTCAGACCTTCAGTGTGGATAAGCCCTGATTAACTCCACCTGTCTTACACCTTTATATCAGTGACGTCATCAACCCTGCATTAAACCCTTCCAGTTTGCTTTGGTCCTTTTTTGCCCTTCTCGGTGTACATATTTATATATAAATAGATATAAAGGGTGTTGTAAATAAACATGAATCATGCTGGTGAGAAATGCAATGTTGTGTATATGAGACAGATTTTGATATTGTATTGCTGTAATAAAACTGGTTGATTGAAAATTTTCTGCGCGTGAGATTTTTCCATGTCGAGAGTTAATTAGCAGAAATTAAGTTGAAATAATGAAAATTAGTCTGTTTTTTTTAATAAATGAATAAACACGAGTAACCGTATAATAACTTATGTTTGGGGTAAAAAAAAAAAAAAAAACTAAATATTTAGCTATTTTTGTTGTTTGTGTGTCTCAGGTATGAACGACAGATCAAAAATAAACAATAAATAATAAAGAAATAAAACATTAAAATAAGCGCAAATGTATAAAAAAAGAAATAAAATAATGAATAAACAATTTGTTGTGAAATAGCTATGTAAGAATTAAAGCAATATGCAGTTTTTTTGCTTACATCATTAGCATAACATTTGTTTAACGGCATAAATTACATTACTACAGTATTTTTTCAACTAAGCAAATATTATCCATAAACAATTGTAACCATGTCGAATTGTGTGTGTATCGTCCGAATATCAATGTTATTTAAGCGCGTTGTCATCATTATATTTGTTATAATTTTCGAGCATCTGCAGGGACGAGTGTGTATATTTTGTAAAAAAAAAAAAACAGTGGTGACGTTTTCTTTCTTTCTTTCTTTTAACACGCACTATAAAGTCAGCAGCAGGTTGTAATGTGTGTAACGGGGGTTTGACTCCAACCCGATGCTCCACACACACACTGAGATATTATTGAGATATTGATATGATGTGCGTTCACTCCTCTCCCTGCTCCTCACACAACCTGTTTATTCTATAAATCAGAGCAGTGTACACACCACAATGTCCACATCATGTTATAAGCCCTCATAGCTCACTGTTTAGTAATTATAGCGCTGCACCCATCATTTAAAAGCTCTGAAAAGCTTACAGAGTCAGCAGAATAAAAATAAAGTGTCAAAGGTTGAGTGCGAGTGATGTATAAACACAATGTAGTGTGAAGAGCTGAAGCTGAATCATCTGCATCGTCTGGTCTTTACGGAGGAACATTTTTCTAAAGGACAAAAAAAAAAAAAAAAACCTGATGCACCAGTAAATAAATAAAATAAGATACAAAATGAAAAGAGAAACTAGCTTCAAAGGGAAAAATCTGCTGATACAAAAAACAGTAAGTGTGTTTTAATGTCTTTCTTTTATTCTTGTATTACATTTGGATGTTTGTAATGTTTTTTATTAATACAAACAACAACAACAACAACAACATAATAATAATAATAATAATAATAATAATAATAATAATAATAATAATAGTAATAATAATAATTCAACTTTGTTACTGTTGCAAGAATTCACGTTAGATTATTTACTAATTCATAAAAAAAATCTTGATAGATCTCTTATTAATAAATGATTTAATGTATTTATTCATGAATATAGTTTTTAATTGTGTATCATGTTGTTGGAGAGCGCATCCCTCTCTCTCTCTCTCTCGCTCTCTCTCTCACACACACACGCACGCATGTGATTTATCGTGAATAACATGTACAATAATAATAATAATAATAATAATAATAATAATAATAATAATAGCTATTATATTATTATTATTATTATTATTATTATTATTATTATTATTATTTGTTACATAATTTGCCCTTTATAGCAAAAACAAACAAAAAGGAACAAACACTACTATTAATAATAATCATAATAATAATAAGAAGAAGAAGAAGAAGAAGAAACAAACCCAGTAGTGTTTTCTGATTATGAAAAACAATTGTGTCTGTGAAAAAGATTTTAATTTTTTTAAATTAAGAATTTAGGAATTTAGGCAGCTTAAAAGCTTTAATAAGATTTACTTTTAGATTTCTTGAGGTATTTGAAATCATCCACCGGAAGCTCTCTCTCTCTCTCTGTCTCTCTGTCTCTGTCTCTCTGTCTCTGTGCAGTGTTAAAGTGTTTTCTGTGATGTTTTTAAACATTATGATCTCTATATTTTAAGAGATGTGTTAGTCGTGCTGGAGCAGGTTTGTGTCCTCATGCTGTCCTCCCTCGGGTTGAGCTTTAAAGCGCGTTGATTGGCTCGGGCTTGGAGGCATTCCATGTTGCGCATTGCTTTGCATTGCATTTATCTACCTACCTGCATGCATGGGGGGAAAAAAAGAAGAAAATGGAGCATCAGACGCACTCCTGAGAGGACTGGAGAGAAGGAGAGAAGGGGCGAGTGTGTGAGGAGGGGATTAGTCGGGTGTCACGAGGATTAGGCTTGAAATAAATAGAAAAAGAAACAGAAAAAAAATATATATATATATACATATTTTTGTTTATTATTAATTTTCCTGTGAGTGAGCGATGCGGCTGCACCGGTGGTGATGGTGATGATGATAATCATGATGATGATGAAGATGATGATGAATCAGTCTCCAGCCCCGAGCTTCACCATCCGCTCCATCCTGGGCACCGCGGCGGAGAGCGCGAGGCAAGACGGAGGAAGCGGAGGCGCAGGTGGAGCTGCAAGTGCGGGTGGGTCGCGCGCGGCGGCGGCGGCGGTGTCGGTGGCGCAGCGGAGGCGCGCGCTCTCGGTGTCCTCGGACGGCTGCAGCGCTGAAGAGGAGGAGAGCAGCGGAACCGAGTGTTTCTGCAAACTCCCGCACACACTCTGCTCCAAAACGCGTCCGAGTGAGTGCATCTCATATTCACCCTTATAATAAAAAACATTCTCTTCTTTCTGTTCCAACATTCATACACACACGAGCGCGCGCGCGCGCGCACACACTGACACACACACACTCTCTCTTATTCAGTAAGGTCCACAAGTCTAAAACTATTTGCACCGTTTTTGTAAAATGCAATGCTTTCCATTAGAAGCACATGTACACACCACCAGCATGAGTACTTCAAAAAGTCTCCGAAATGTTTAGACGAAATGTACCCTTTACTGCCTCTCGAGCTGACACACTTTTTTTTTTCTAAAAATAAATAAATTAATAAAGATTTCTGATCAAATCCACAAATTTTCAGAAAAGATAAACCTCTAATATTAAAGGAGTTAAGATCAATATCTTAACTCAATGATCAATATCACACACTTGCTTCGATTTCAACAGTGACAGAAATAAAATATTAAATATTAAATATTCAAAATATGAACCATTTAATTTACCGTAATTTCAGTATTAAAATAAAAAAATATATCTAAAATTATTTTTCAATAGTTTTCACCCCAAATGTCCACTGTGTTATGCGTTGTGTTTATTACATGTAAATTAAATTCTGCAGATCTCCGAAATACAGATATTTATTTAAAAAAATATATCTCCAAATAATTTATGTTTGAAATAATTATTAAAATTTCTACAATAACATTTTAACTGTTTACTGAAGCCAATGTACTTTTATTTCCTGAACCTAACATATTAAGGTTCAAACCAACACAATGTCATATCAAATTATTTCTAGATCATTTATCGACTTGTTTTTAAGTTTTTAAGATTTGATGTAATTATTTCAGAATACACACACACACACACACACACACACACACACACACACACACACACACAACCCTCTGTTCTGCACTTCTGAGGTTCTCCGGACTCTGTCACCTAAACCAAAGCAAAAGAAAATGGCAAAAGCAAGAGCGAATATTTCCTACTCAGGATCCTGATCCCAATCTTTAGAATCTTTAGAAGCCATAAGAAAATAGTCTCAGGTTTAGGGAAAAAGTTTTACAAAAATGCTGTCAGGAGTGTCTTGTTGAGCTATTTGACATGGTAGAGTCACCCACTGTTCACAAACACACACACACACACACACACACACACACACACACACACACACACACACACACACACACACACACACACACACTCTTATAGAACTACTCTTTTAGAAAACACTTTTTCATTTTGCTTTATGTATTTCTTTGATACAATACCTGTTTGTTTTAATTGTTTTCAAAACTTTCAAAACAAAAGTACAATACTACTATATACATACTGCATATTGATTACTAATATTTTTGTTTGTTTGGTTGTTTAGTGTGATTTTGTTGATTACTATAAAGTAAGAACGAGTTGGAAACTCACCTGTAAAATGAGAAATCACTACCAAACAGGTGAATGTAAATATTTTATTCAATCAGCAATTGCTCACCTGCACAGGTAGCCACCCTGACCTGATCTTACCTTACCTTACTAGCTGTACATTTGGCAAAGAGTAGAGGAACATTTTCTCTTACAAAGTATATAACGAAATAAAACTGAACGATTCATGAGTCAGGAAAAAATAAAACACATCACTGGTTATATGGTTATATATCATCTTACATAAGTCCTCCTACTTCCTGATTATATACTGTAGACTTTCCTCCTGGTACATAGGCTTTCTGAACATCCCATAATAGTTCAGCCTAGAGGAACTGATATGCAGCTGACTATGTGTTAACATATCACTGCTCACACACACACACACACACACACACACACACACACACACACACACACACACACACACACACACACACACACACACACACACAGGCCCTCTGCTTAGTGTTCACACATTGTGCTTTAATGCATACTGTACAGAGGAACTATTTTCTGTAAATTTTCTGTTGATGAACTTCCTTAATTTAGACAATGCTTCAATGATGATGATAAATAATTAAATAGTGTATTATAGTGAAATAGTGCATGGGTGTTATATGTAACCATTAACTATATTTTATATAGTGTGAATATATAAACAATATAATTGTAATACAATAATAATAATAAATAACACATTTCAATGCAAACAGAATGATTTTAAGTGTAGATTTGAGAATTCAAAAATTCTTATTCCTATTCTTCATATTACAGTGTTATTAATACTCAGTGTGCTAATTAGAGAAGAACACTTATGATAAAAGATTTACAAATGCTTTACAAAAAAAAATTCTATACTACTGAAAAATAGTTCTGTTTGAACTCCTGATACTGCTTTTTAAAAAGTAAAACATCATTTATACTGTTGAATTTTGAACAATATTGAACATTTGAACACTTTGAAAGAGTTGAGATTCACTTACATGCTGAATTTGCTGTGAAAGAATGTTTGGTCCAGACAGAAAGAGGATTTAGATAGATATAGTCAGCATAAACATGTAAATAATTATATATATCAGAAAAATATAAAAGAAAATACATCGCTATAGATAAAAAACCAAACTAATATTTTCCTCAACATTAGTTTGATACATTTAGTGTCTGTATGTCTCCTGGGAAGGTGCATGTGGTACTATTCAAATAAAGCAAAGTATTTGACCCCGTGACCTTTAAACTGCTATTTAAGGTACGCTATTGGCAACTCATCTAGATGAAAGATGCATAAAGATACATAAAGAAAAATGAGATAAAACTGAAATGAACAATATAAATATGATTCTAACTGTAATGTAATTCCAATAAAATTTTATAAAGTATTATAAATATTAGTATTGTTATAAAATCTAAGCAGCTTGGCTTTTGGTTATTTAACAGAACTCTAACCGTGACAACAGAATGAAAGTCCAAGAGTAAACCCGAGGTCCGGGGTCCCTTGTGGACGTGTACTAACTGCTACTGTTGTCTCTTGTGGGTGTGGCCTCTCTAGCATTTCCTTAAATGATCAAGATATAAATAAGGAATAGTAGGAGCTATAAATCGACTCTCTGAGTAGGTAAAGACAAATGAAATTAGTTTCATTGTTACACGATCAATGTCATACTGGTTTCGTTCTCCACCCAGCTGAGAACTGTTCTAGCCACTTACACTCACAAGGCACACTGACAAACTTGCCTACTTATTTCTAAGCTTTTCTTTTCTTTATAATGTCTGTATATACTTAATGAGGAAACATACAGTATATGACCGGATAAAACAAAACTATAGTTATGCTTTAACTTTTGCAGGAACTAGAGGAAAGCCAGACTGCATAGGATCAATACAAGGAATCATTTGAGCCAATCGTTTTGTTTTGTTGCTTTAAAGTATCATAGCTATTTCGCATGCAATTAACAAAAAAAGGTAGTAAGTTGCATTGTCTCTCTTTATAGCCTAAATGTTTAAAACTGCACTGCATATACCCCCGTAGGCGAAAAATACTCGCTAAAGGTACAGTGAAGGGGACTGAAATTTCTACTAGCGCCCCCTGGTGGTATGGCATGTGCAATAGTTATAATAACCATTATTAGCCTAATTGTTTTGTTTTTATTTCCACACCATGTCTCATAGATGCTCCAGTAAATAAACCCTCATCAGAAGGGAAAGAACGCATGCTGCACAACGGCACCAAGAATAATAATGATGACCAGAGGTCACTGAGTCCATGCAGCGATAAGCGCACTGACAACGCCGGTGATGATAAATCCAGCAGTGGAGACACAGGGAAAAAAAAGACACGCACGGTGTTCTCACGGAGCCAGGTGTTCCAGCTGGAGTCAGCGTTCGACGCTAAGCGGTACCTGAGCAGCGCTGAGCGGGCGTGTCTGGCCTCCAGTCTGCATCTGAGTGAGACGCAGGTTAAGACCTGGTTCCAGAACCGGAGGAACAAGTGGAAACGGCAGCTCGCGGCAGAGCTTGAGGCCGCACACGTGGCTCATGCGGCTCCCTCGGCGGCTCGGACTCTGGTCGGGATGCCGTTGGCTGGATTCGGTGTTCCAATGCCGAGATCCGCAGCTTTTCCCATGTATTATCCCGGAAGTAATGTTCCAGCGTTTCCTCTGTACAGTCTTTACAGTAACATTGACTGTTGAGGGAGAAGATTAATGTATGCTTTGGTGAAGAGGGTGTGTCTGCCGATAGAGACCAGTGGGCGTGACTTTGAGTGGGATAAATGGGTGTGACTTTAAGTGGGTTTGATGGGCGTGTCTTTGAGTGGGACAGTTGGAAGTTTTTGAATGGAAGACAAATGGGCATGTCTTTATGAGACAGACAGGAGTGTCTTAGAGGCAGGTCCCAAAGGTATTGAGGAAAAGGGACATGTCTTTGATCTCATGAATACCCAAACGACATTCGCTCAGGTTAGTCCATGGTAGTTAGTTGGTGAAAAAATTGCTAAAAATGTATAAATGTGCAAGAAGTTAATACTTAAAGAAGTCAATATATCAATCCAAAGCCACACCCACATTCCAATCTATGGTATCAAAGACCCGCCCAGTCAGAATGTCTCCCTTTTTGGCCATGGACTCACCTTCTCTGGTCTAGGTTCTGCAGACAAACCTTATGGGCCATGGTTGCCAGGCAACCATGATGGACTATATTAAAGAATTTTAAAAAATGTGGCATATAACTAGCAACTTTATTGCCTTTAAATATGTTATAATGTATGTCTATTCGTTTCCAGGGAAACAAGGAAGCATCAGTCAGGTGCGGGTGATGCAATTGGAGTTGGGTTGATTTTGGAAAAGCCCCAAAGCTACTCTTGGCCCTCTGTAAATTGTAGTACCTTTGTGTAACTTTTACTAAATGATACACGAACAGTTCTAACAATAAAAGATATTACGGAGTCGGGATATATACAGAATAAAGTCACTGTATGATCTGTACAAATCTAACAATATTTATTAAGCCATCAACACATCTCACATCTTATTAAAGGTTTTGTAAAATGAATAATCTCTATTACAGTTCTACTGATAATCATTCTACCAAGATTCTAGCGAAAGAAATTTAACCAGATAAAAGGACATTTTGTCTCATGACAGCGGCTTCTTTTTCTCCTCCTGTGATTACTTGTGTTCAGAGTTAAGCTAGCTGCCTTGCAGCTTTTAAACAGAAGTGCATGATTCTGATTGGCTTATCCTGCATCTAGCCAATAAAATGTGATTAAATGATCTATAGACGTAAATGCAGTTTAAATGTGGAGGAAACATAATCACGACTTGGTTAAGCTTTTATGAATTGAATTACAGTGCAAAACATGCTATTTTTAAAAACATGGTAATTTAAACAAAATAAACAGAAACAGAGCCAGTCTGCTTTAGTTTAGCTTTATTTAATAACATTTAGGCTAACAGTCTTGTTGTCAAGTCAATCAGTATAACTCAAGCATCACTCAGCTTATCTTCATATATTGTGTTTAGATGCCAACTAACTTCACGAATAAATGATTTACTCTCTAAAAACTGGTGAGAGTGAACTTTAAGGTGACCTAAGTACTGCATTCTTTCGACTCAAGGATGTTTTCACAAACAAAGAAAAGACAAATGATTTTTATGAGGATAAATATATTCTGTTTTATTAGAATAAATATATTTCACCTCTTTTTACATATTTGTCTCTCTACACAAGCTCAGGTGTGTGTCGACACACACACACACACACACACACACACACACACACACACACACACACACACACACACTCATGTAATGCAGTAAAGATGTTTCTTTGTTTTTTATATACTTTTTCATTGTCCTGTGCTTTTATGTATTTCTATATTTCTTTTAGATTAGCACTTTCTACATTAGCACTTCCAGATTATAGCTTTTAGGACTATGGGTGTGAGACAAAGCTCATCATTACATAATAAACTTTATTTTTAAAACTGCATGCCACTTTCTTATATTCTCACTTTTATTATTCTTATTATTATTCCTTATATACAGCAAGCTTAACACAGCTTTAAATGCTCGTTTGTATTTGTAACACGACTAAACTGTAAATAAATCTACTTTAAGAGCTATCAGGACTGGTGTATTCTTGTGTGTGTTCTTATTAACAAAAAACACAGCTAAAAAGATAAAGTGTGTCCACAAGGTCGGTGTGCACACTCTATATTATTATTTTATTTTATTACATTATTTATTTTATTTTATGTATTTTATTTTGCATGTCAAATCTGTTTGAATTGTTGTTAAATTTACCATAAAGCCCCCCCTTTATGGTAAAATATATGCAGTTGGACTACAGAGGTTCCTATATAGAAAGATACTTTATTGATCCCGATGGAAATTTCCAACATCCAGTAGCAAGGATAGTGCATAATAGACACTAAACATGTGCTAGCAAATTATAGATCATGTATAGTGAATTTAAAAAAGATAATACAGATATAGATGAGATGAATATGCGCAAATATTGCTAAATGAGGATGAATATTAGTTGATAGACTATAGATCATTTAGATGTGCAATGAGTTATAGCCACTGAAAGTGAAAGCAGTGCAAAGGTTAAGGGTGCAAGCCTGAGATGCAAGTAAAGATAAACAAATCTGAGTAGATTTGTTTATATATATATATATATATATATATATATATATATATATATATATATATATATATATAGAGAGAGAGAGAGAGAGAGAGAGAGAGAGTATAACCTGAACAAAATAATTAATTGATAACAATATAATTAATTATATTTTAAATTAGTGCATGTCTTATATACAAAATATTATATGTTTTTTTTTAACTACATTTGTCAATTCAAATGAACTATTTATTTATATACCATTTTATTTCTTTATTATAACATGTTTATATTATTTAACCTGTGTAAATTACCGTAATACCCACTCAATCTCCTCGTTAGCTACAGGTCTCTACGCAACCTGTGACGAAATAGGAAGTGGACTATCTGTAACCAATCAAAAGCGTCACCGCTAAATTCAAACTTACAACTTGACCAATCAGGACGCGGCTTTGTTTCGCCGCGTGAGACTCTGAAGGAGACAGGGCAGTACGTACAGTTAGCGACGCGGCTAGCGTCTGTTCAGAGCCTTAGCTTATCTGAGTTATACTGCGGCATTCATTCTTAACAAGACAAATATAGATATATTTTTTAATATTTCAGGGTGAGTATTTTATTTCTGATATATAAAAGCCAGACCGGAGTTTTTTTTTTTTAATGTTTCCGGTTTGTTTTACTTAGCCTGCTAATGCTAGCATGATTAGCTAGCATCTATAAGCAAATGTTGGTTAAAGGTTAAGGTTAACGTCTACATTATTATTATATTTTTTTATTGATGACAAAACGAAGCATAAATGTTAAAATGAAAATCAGTTGTATAAGATGGTCTCTACTACAGCTTGTTGTCGAAAGCTAAATCGGCTAACCGGTAGCTGTTTTAACTAGCCTAGCCTAGCCTGTAACGTCTGTAACGGTATTTAACCTCACACTAACACCAGTTTATATACAGAACACCTTTTGTATACACACGAGGAGCTCTTATTTTATTAAAAAGCGTAATATTTCTGCATTAGTGGATTTTTTTTCTGTATGCCGCGTTCAATTCATGCTGTTTCACAGCTCTCCCTTAGATTTGTACACATTGATTTATAGACACAATTCACTATCTCTACATAAATAAATAATTAACCTGTTTTTAACATCACACTCATCACTTACAAGTTGGAATTAAGTGTATAAAAGTGAGAAAGTGAAAACCAGTTTCATTAAAAGTAGCTCTGAAATCATAAATCAGTGTTTTCTAATATCCTTCATATTTTGGACACCAGTACAAGAATATGTTTAAGGTCAAATCGCCAAATTAAATGCTCTCTAGGATGTATATGTCCATCCCTCTGGGGCTTGTTACCAGTAAACGCTGCTTATCGCTATGTCTTTAATGTCATTAATATATTTGTACTTGCCTCTCAGACACCCCAGGTCTCTCCCGGAGATGTTCCTGCGTCTCTCTGTCAGTATGACAGCTGCTGACGCTCGTCCATGACGCACTCACTTTTACAAACGCACAGCATCGTTCTGGTTAAACGTGGTGGAGGGAAATCCTACACAAAGTCTCTTGCTATAAAGTCTCGTTCATGTGTAAATGTTTTTCAGCTTGGGCTTGTTTGTAAGGATTCAGAAGCGGTGTCGTGTGAATAAAAACAATCACACTGATTTCCTGTTTCAGAAAGTGTGACGTGTGAAATCTCTCAAGCCATTTCAAAGGGGAATAAAAATGACAGAGTAGATCCTGACGTTCATGATAATTCTGTCGTTCTTGTGTTTTTAGATGACCGGTTCGAATGAGTTCAAGCTGAACCAGGGACCTGATGACGGCATCTCGGCGGTCAAGTTCAGCCCCAATAGCTCTCAGTTCCTCTTGGTCTCGTCCTGGGACTCCACCGTGCGTCTCTATGATGTTGGTGGAAATTCAATGAGGATGAAGTACCAGCATCTGGCCCCGGTCCTTGACTGCGCTTTCTACGTAAGAAACCATGTTTTCTCATGAGATCGGTACAATATAGGGGGGGAAAAACGCACACACTCGCGCTATAACCCGATGCGTCTGGTTTCAGGATCCGACTCACGCGTGGAGCGGTGGACTCGACAGTCAGCTGAAAATGCACGACTTGAATACAGACCAAGGTACATTATTATTATTATTATTATTATTATTATTATTATTATTATTAATGTAGATTTAAATGTAATTTTAAAAAGATTTATAAAGTTTAAATGATTGCTTCAGGGTTGCATCTGTAATGCTCAAGTCATGTAGAAACCTGAGATGGCTAAACACCTCTACATAACATTTATAAGCAGTTCCTTAAAAGGGCCGTTTCTTTTAATCAGATTAAAGAAGAGAGTGATGACAAGTTGTTGTCATGGCAACTAAATGTTGCTGCCACTAACACCACTGGACAACATGTTTATGTAACTGACTGTGTTTTTCCCGCTCTGTAGACACGATTGTCGGAACACACGACGCTCCCATACGCTGCGTGGAGTACTGCCCAGAGGTCAACGTCATGGTAACGGGAAGCTGGGACATGAGCGTGAGGCTGTGGGATCCCCGGACCCCGTGCAACGCTGGCACTTTCACCCAGCCCGACAAGGTACTGACCGCTCTCTGATCAGAAGCTTCCGTGCATTTTTGAGGGCCCGCTCACCGTGACGTGTGTTTCAGGTGTACACGCTGTCTGTGGCTGGGGACCGTCTGATCGTGGGTACGGCGGGACGCAGAGTGCTGGTGTGGGACCTGAGGAACATGGGATACGTTCAGCAGAGACGAGAGTCCAGCCTGAAGTATCAGACTCGCTGCATACGAGCGTTTCCAAACAAACAGGTCAGAACCCGGGAGGCGTGAAATCATGTTTTTGTGACAGCTGTACAGATTAGTAAGGAGGAGCAGCATTACACTGTGAGGGTTGAGTTCAACTCATCAGGAAAAAGCCAGCCAAAAAGTTCAGCAGCATTACGTGGCAGTAAAATAAAGTCAGCTGACTACCTGAATGTGATGAATGACCAGGTTGTCACATCTATGGAGGCCACAGTCCAGCACTCAGAGTGTAAAAGAATGGTTCTGGAAGCATGAGGAATCACTTTCACACATGAACTGGACAACACTGTGTGTGTGCTGTAATTGGTGTTAAAACTTTATCTAGTGATTTTTTTAATTTTAATTAATTAATCTGTAATTGATTAATCACAATTTTAAAATACACAGATTTACTTGTATTATAAACATGCGATGTTGGAGAAAGAAAACCATGACAAACTGGAAACATATTGTGCGGTTTTGTAATATCTGTAACATTTAAGAATGTTAAATTAAAATATCTCAAATGGGTTGTATGGGGTATGGCAACCCACTGAGGGACGAGGCTTGAACCCGGAACCTCAGATCAACACTTTTAGCCTCAGTAATCGCCTGAGCCACCACTCCCATATCTTACGTTTAATGTATTTTTGTAAAAGAAAAAGAAAAAACATTTAAAAGGGGGAAAAATTTCCTCTTGAAGGTCGCTCGAGCACACAGCTCGATCCAGAATTCCATCTAAAAGCTTTTAATAATAAAACTTGCTGTTGATGTTTCCTCATTGCATCTTATCAGTGTTAAATGTGGCATATCGCATACAGCAGGGTAACCACGCTGCGATTATGGGAAGCCATTAGGGTCAGACTTGGTCATGTGAGTAATTTACATAAAAAAACATAACACGTTAAAACTTCTAGATAAATCACATGCATTAGGGCTTTAATATTGACGGCCCCAACTGTAATTAAAGACTAAAGGTGATTGAGTGAAATCTTAGAGTGTGAGACTTTGGCCAGGCAGTGTATGTAGATGGTTATGTATGCTGGGTGTGATTTTTATTTATTTAGGTCAGGTTATCTCGTGTAGTTGTAGCCCACACTCTTTACACTTTAGTAAACTAATCCATGCTTCATACACACCAAATGCTAAAGACAATAAATGAAAAACACTTAATTAACTGCATCTCATCACAGCAGTACTTGAAGCACTGTCTAATGAGTGACATGTTTGTGTGTGTATTGCAGGGCTACGTGCTGAGCTCCATTGAGGGCCGAGTAGCCGTGGAGTACCTGGACCCGAGTCTGGAGGTGCAGAAGAAGAAATACGCCTTTAAATGCCACCGTCTGAAGGAGAACTCCACCGAGCAAGTTTACCCCGTCAACGCAATCTCCTTTCACAGCATCCACAACACCTTCGCCACAGGTCCCACACTCTTACATCAGAACATTACATCAGTGCGTACACACACACAGGTGATGGAGCGTGTAAGTGACCTTGACTCATCGTCTCCACAGGGGGCTCGGACGGCTTCGTGAACATCTGGGACCCGTTCAATAAGAAGCGCCTGTGTCAGTTCCACCGTTACCCGACCAGCATCGCCTCCCTGGCCTTCAGCGGCGACGGCTCTCTGCTCGCCATCGCCTCGTCATACATGCATGAGCAGGGCGACATCTCGCACCCGCCGGACGCCGTGTACATCCGCCAGGTCACTGACGCTGAGACCAAGCCCAAGTAAGATTGCTTACACACACACACACATAATGTAATATATAATACACATGCAAGGATTCAACTGTCACACATGAAGAACCATGAAAAAAAAGAAAATGAGACTTGGAGAACCCATGGAGAGGAACTGCAAAAATTATTGGACTAGAACTCTTACATAGGGATAAGAGAAATATTTTTGGTACTTTGGGAACAAATTTTTGAATGTGTAATGATTCAAAATGTTAGGACCAAGTGAGCGAGAGTTGCTAAAACTAAATCTTGTGACTAATAACAGAAAATTTGGTACTTTATGAACTATGGGATATGTGCTAACAAAATAGTGCTTAAATAACAATCTGAAATACTTTGCGACTAGTCTTTCCCTTGGATAGGAATTAGAATTAATTATTTTATCAAATTACCACAGGTGACGATTCAATTTGTGTTCTAATTATACAGTGGAACCTCGGATTGCGAGTAACGTGGTTTACGAGTGTTCCGCAAACCAAGCAAAGATATTTTTAATAAATTTTTAATCGGAAACCGAGCAAGTATTAGTTTACGAGTGCCGAGTATCACGCATGCGACTCTTATTTTGACACTGAGCGTCACTCTCTCACCTTTTCACCCCCCACGGCTTCGCAAACACAGAAACTCTCCTCGTCTCTTACTTGTATAATTGTCTCCCGCTTTCTTTTAGTCTCTTATGCATGTGCGTTCGTAATTTGATACCGACACACACACACACCCTGACACACGTACAGACGCTCTTTCGCCTTTTCACCCCCTCTCCGGCTTCACAAACACACAGAAACTCTGCTCTGTCGCGATTCTTTTCAAAGGTAAGGTGCTGGTTCATTTTTTTTTTTTTTTTTTTTACCTTGTAGCAGTGATTCCCTTAGTATGCGTTCACGCCTGTCTCAGAGAAATTTCTTTTTTCCCTGTTAAAACGGTGTTTCCGTTATGTTTATGCGTTTGTTGTGAACCTTAAAAAGTGATTCCGTTAATATGCGCTCATGCCAGTGTCAGGGAGATTTCTTTTTTTCCTGTTAAAAACGGTGTTTCCGTTGTGTGTGTGTGTTTGTTGTGAAACTTAAAAAGCAAGGTGGGGAGAGGGAGGAGGAGTGTTGCTGTGTAAAACGAGGCGAGGGAAGGGGCTAATTCCACACACACATGGCACCTGCGTGCACCAACGGAAACACTTATCTGTCAGGATTTATTTGTACTTTTTTTTTTTAAAGGTAAAGTGCAGATTAATTAGTTTTATTTTCATTTTATAGATTGTATTAATAACTTTTTATGTATTTATTTTTGGGGGCTGTGGAACGATTAATTTGAGTTTTCATTATTTCTTAAGGGACATGATGATTTGGTTTACGAGTGTTTTGAACGAATTATGCTTGTAATCCAAGGTTCCACTGTATAAGTATCACAATGTTAAATATCCCAATTCAATGTTGGTATTTTTTAAATATAATTCATTACAATTCTAAATAAATTTGCCAAATGCAGGACTTTCACACAGGACTGTGTGAGAAATACAGTGGAACCTTGGATTGCGAGTAACGCAGTTTGCGAGCGTTGCGGAAGACGAGGAAAGATTTTTAATACATTTTGACTTGGTTTACGAGTACCGTGTATCATATACCATGTATGCACTTCTTGTTTTGACGCCGAGCGTCACGTGATCACATCTGAGCCAACGGTTTTTCTCTCTCTTGCTCTGCGGAATTGTGGGTAATCGTCTACCCTGCTAGGTCTTAGTGCTCGTCTCTCACTGATATATAATCAGCATCCGTGCACGCGTGTACGGTTTACTATAACACTGTGACCACACTTGTAAAGTCTGGGCTTTGAGAAGCCCTGTAGTAGAGGCTAGAGAAACTGTAGAAGTGAAAGAACTCTTGGAGAAAGGTGCGAGGATGTACTTTGCATAAGGATATAAAGAGTAATTAAATAGATGGAGGTGATCCTGATCAGAACTGTGGTTTAATTTGGTGTTTGGATCTGCATGATGATGATGATCTGGAGTGCTACAGCTCCTGCAGGAGACATGTGAGAGAGATGCGACGACTGTCTCTGCAGGTTTAAAGACTTTAATAGAGACTACATTGTAAATGTGTACTATAGTAATAAAACGTTGCTTTCATTGGCAGGTCGACCTGAGGCTGTGTTCAGGTGTGCATTCAGGATCGAGCGCTCCTGAAGTGTAACCCTGACGACGACGATGATGATGATCTGCTGGTATCCAGTTGTTCATATGTGTTTGTTTTTCTACTTTTTCTACACTTTCTCCTCTTCTCATCTTTGTTAGTAACAAGATGGTCAATTTCTGTTCGTTTTTCACGCTGTGTAATGTCAATCCTATGTTCTTGCATTACCAGATAAATCCAGCCCAGTAAATATTCATGTTTAACTAAATAAAAACTGCTTTTATGAAAGATTTTGGGTGCCTTTTCCTTCAGCCATTTTCATACACTTGCACATTTTGTGGGCTCATAAATAATGGAACAAATGTCTGACAAGACGTAGCATGGCCAGGTGTGGTCTGATCCCTCGTTACTCCATGAATAAAAATAGTAAAATAGGCCGGGAGGTGTTTGAGTTGCATTTGTTAGTTGTTTACTCTGACTCTCAGCATGAGGTCCAAAGAGGCGCCTATGCAACTGAAGGAGGCCATCATTAGGCTGAAAAAACTAAATGAACTAAACAGAGAGACCACAAAACATTGGTGGCCAATATGAAAGTCTGGAACATTTCTAAAAAGGAGGAGTTATGTGGCAAACTAAGAGACAGCTTTATGAAGTAAATACAGACGTTTTTTATTTGTGTTTGATGAAACCAAAATTAACTTGTGCCAAAAGGTGAAGAGAGAAGTATGGAGAAAGAAAGAAACCGCTTATGATCCAGAGCACCACATCATCTGGCATAAGTGTGTGTGGCTGCCAGTAGAACTGGGTCACTGGTGTTTACTGATGCCTTGACTGCTGATGAAAGGAGCAGGATGAATTCTGAAATATATAGGACCAGTGTTTCGCACAGGTCTGATATGTACAGGTATGCAGAGCTCACCGACTTTCTGCAGTGTCAATAGCTATAGACCTCCAAACTTCATGTGGCCTTCAGATTAGCTCAAGAACAGTGAGTAGAGAGCTTCATGGAATGGGTTTCCATGGCCGAGCAGCTGCATCCAAGCCTTACATCACCAAGTGCAGTGCAGAGCATCTGATGCAGTGGTGTAAAGCACACCGCCACCGGACTCTAGAGCATTGGAGACCTGAATCGCGCTTCTCTGTCTGGCACTCCCTTAGATGAGTCTGAGCTTGCCGGTTGCCAGGAGAACAGTACTTGTCTGCGAGCCAGGCCTTCTCGTCCAATATCAGTGTCTGACCTCATAAATGCACTTCTGGAAGAATGGCCATTCAATTCCCATTGAATGTTACTTCAATGTATCTGAACATGCATGCAGGTAGGCGAGCGCACAGTGTGATGTCTTAAGCGTCCTCGTTAACACACAACGGCAGTATACTCTGTGTGGGAAACACTGAAAACTACATTCTTGGCTCAGATTCAGCCAAGTGCTGCAAAACTGATAGGACGCCGCTTCATACTGCAGATGAAAAAACGCCCAAAACATACAGTGAAAGCTACCCAAGGCAAAGAAGTGGGATATTATTCACTGGTCAAGTCACCTGATCTCAACCCAACTGAGCGTGTGTTTCAATTACTGTGAAATGTCACTCTTCTCTTAAAGTCCTGGTCCCTGCGTCCTCATATGGAGACATTACTTTTTGAAGACAAGACTCAAGGCAGAAAGCCCCATGAACAAGCAGCAGCTGAAGGCAGCTGCAGTAAAGGGCTGAAAAATCATCTAGAAGGAGGAAACTCAGCATTGGGTCACATCTATGGGTTCCAGACGTAATGCAGGCAGCGACTGCAAAGGATGTTCAAAGTGTTAAAGGCAACCCTAATGTATGTAATTATGCTAATCTGTTCCATTATTTATGGAACCCCCCCTTTGGCCACACTTTTGTCAGACCCCTTAAATTAAGAGAGGACAAATGCCGCATAAACTTATTTCTTTCAAAGTTTATGACCTGACCGTATATGTATGTATAGTACATTAATGAGTATAGTGTAGTAATTCAGTAAGTGTATGTTGTATAATATAATAATGGTGTGTGTGTGTGTGTGTGTGTGTGTGTGGTGCAGTGGTCCAGTATAGTATAAGACCTGTTTTTATGTCTTCCTGGAACCTCAGTGCTGTTTTTAGCTCAACAGTTTGTCCGCGGGTGTGTTTTAAACATTCAATAGTGAAAAATATTTTATAGTAGTATATTTTATATAGTAATATTTTTTTTGAGTAAACTGCCACGGGTGATCCCTTGAAATTAAAACACCGCATATAGGGACTGGATATAAATCTGAACCTTCGAGAACTCGTGCACTGGGAGTAGAAAAAAAATATCTAAATGGCAGCATTGACAGTAGACACGTGCAGCTTTGGTCAGATTTTTATCTCCCCATATCGCTGATGATTGACAGACGCTCACAGAAGGAAGTCTGTCGCTCTTCTCTACTTGTTTATTGCAGGAGTTCATCATCGTCTTGTATTTAAAAAAATGTTTTTTTTTAGCTTCAAGGTTAAAGTTTAACTGTATGAAAGGTTTTATTTTCTGGCCTTGTGCACCAGCAGCAGCGCTCCATCAGGCCGTGCACACCGTGTGTAGCAGATTCCACATCAGTCTTCGTCACTGTCCTAAAATAAAATAAACTCCCGTGAATAATAATAAGTGGAGGAAATTATAAAGTCCAAAGATTTTGTTCACTATTATAGCTGCAGCATTTATCATACACCGAGAGTTTATTCAACGTAATGAGAATGGATGACTGTTCGATGAAGACTATAAACAACAAAATCTGTCAAAAATACATTTCTGCTGCGAGCAGTGTGTGCGTGGAGTTAATCGCGGACCAGCGGAAGAGACTCAGACGCTTTAGTTTCGAAACAATCGACATTCATGAAGACAGGCAACTCCTCGGACCTGTTTCAGTCTTAAACCTGATTACCCAGAATTCCTAACCGAGTTTCCCTGCCCGTCTCGCCGATGCAGATTGCAGTTCATTTGGCTCAGAAAGACCAGTTTAAGTCTCCTGCTTTATATCAGAGTGCGGCAGACGCGCGGCCTGGAGCTCTAATGCTAACGATGTAGCGGGAGCATTTCATTAGCAAGCTGAAGCGCCTGCAGGAAACGTTAGAGGAGGAACCGCGCGCCTCTGCCGTCAGTCAGAACACAAAGAACGGTTTTAATAGAAATAAAATCAGAAGGAAGGTGTGTGTTTATTACGACCGCTGATCGTCTTAATGACTGGGTTTGAAGATGTTAGGAGTATCTTCTAGTGAAACCATTAAATTCTTTTAAATTCTCTGCCAAAAACCAAAACAAAGTAAATTTAAGACCGAAAGAAAAAAAAATTCAGTAAGAAGTCGGATTTAATCAGAAAAACATGTTCATGTGATATTTTATTCTAAAGAACATAACGTTCCAAAATATTGGGCAAATAAGTAAGAAATAGAACTGTGTGTGTGTGTGTGTGTGTGTGTGTGTGTGTGTGTGTGTGCTGTAATTGTAAACTAATCCATCTCAGACTTGATTCCTATAACAAAACATCCCCAAGTGTTTAATTCCTTTTACACCACAGTGATTTGCAAAAAAAAAAAAAGTTAAACATGTCTTGTAGATGTTTTTATCCTTTTACAGTAAACTTGAACGTTATGGAATGTCCACAAAATGTTAGTTCCTGTTCTTATGTATTTTATAGCAGCTATAACCGTCTGTTTCCTCACCAGCCTTTTTTCAGTATCTCTCTTGAGGTTGGCTGAACAAAAGACGTTGCTTGTTATGTTCCTGAGAAAGATGTCAGAAAACGTAATAAATTAATTACAGCTGCACTCTGATGCTCATTTAAAAGCATTTAAGCAGATGAGCCATAAAAATTTAACTTACATTGTGCTCGTGTTCTGGGTGACAAACTTCACACTCGATGTGCAGAGCAGGACAGTTTACCAAAGAACTATGGTGATGTACTCATGTGGACCTGAATTTGACTTTGACAGATTAAAAAACATGAACTATCCCTTCATTATATGCCACTTTGTCCACTTTAAAAAAATCAGATCAATATATCAGTGTTTTTTTGGTTTTCTCTCTGGATAAATGCGGTATAGAACTCTACAACAGAGACTTTCTCTGTCACATCAGCCCGAAACTTGAATCTTTTTAAAAACACCTTGTGCATATCTGGAACTATTGTGGGCGGAGCTTGATGTATTAAACATTCCTGATTGGTTAAATACAACCTTCATGCAAATTTATATGCTGTTTTTTTATTTAATTTTATGTTTTTCAAAGGTATCAGTCTAACAGGTAAATAACTGAAGTGAGTTGTGTCTCATCGCACACTTTTAGTGATGAAACACACGAGTATCATTTTGTTTTCAGAAATTTTACTGACTTTCTGCAATAATTACTCACACCACCAGGCGTCTATTTTGAGAAAACAAAAACGAAATAAATATAATAATAAATGCAGCACCTGCTAGAAATCATTCCAGTCTTCTATTTCAGTGACCATAATTAATTGTCTAATTGTCTTGTGTGTTTAATATCAACATTTTAATTCACCTTTTAAATGCAAATTTTTTTTGTTGTAAAAATCTGTGTATTTTCTCTTTCTCCACATGATCCTTCTCTGCAGTGATCGCCATCCATCAACATACATATATATAATTTTTTTTTTTATTACACACTACCCTTAAGTATATTTAGATAAAGAACAAAAAACACAGCTTTTAAAACAAGGGGGATACAAGTCTGGCCAACAGGTTCATTCGTTTCTTTTCTCCTTCTTTCTCCTCCTAACGTCATCCTAAGTGTTTTTCCCGTACAACCTCCACCCCTCCTTCTCACTACACACACAAATCCATTTCTCAGTGTGCAGTGAGAGCAGATAAAGACTGTAATTATTAAATTAAAGAGCTGCGCTTCTATCTAATGGCTGCTGCTGAAGAGCAGGCCGCTTCTTCAATATCCTGGAAATTATTTGTGTGTTTGGTTAAATGATGTTACTAATTCCCCTGATTACTAGTAATGACTCTGTCTTTCTCGTTTTGTCGTGGCTTCAGCTTAATATGAAATGGCATTTATTTTAGGCGTAATTACCCTCCTAAGCCTGGGAAGGGAAGAGAATCGACTCGCTCCAGACGGCAGTAAATTGCCCTGTTTCCTCTAATCTTTGCCTTCGCCAAATTAGAAAATTGAGTTCCTCTGCCGGGTGCAACAATTGGTAGGTGTACATCACCGTCATTAGGCCTGCCGTGCTGCTGCGGGGAATAAAAAAGGTCATTTTGCAGACAGCCTGCTGCGCCAGATACATTATTCTACATTGTAAACCGCTCACATAAGAAATGGTTTTGCTCTCTGTGGGAAGCGGAGGAATAGCTGAAGAGCCGAGAATCTCTGAATGGACGGAGCCGTCGATAAAACGTGGAGCTAAATTGAAAATCTAACGCATTAACCGTGTAACAGGCGAGAAAGAAACTGTTTTGTGTGTGTGTGTGTGTGTGTGTGTGTGTGTGTGTGTGTATGGGGAGAGGTGCTTGGGAAAGATGCGTGTAGTAATAACCTGTAGTGCAGACGTCCAGCAAAAACTCCTATTACGTGACCATTACTGATGAAGTAATTCATCTTTAGGAATTAATTATGTTTCTGCTGCAATTTAATAAATGAAACACAGAGTGTACACATGATATTTATGATGGAAAGCTGTAGCTTCTGAGATCGAATCAATCTGACCAGCAAACACTGAGGATCAGCAAAGTGTTTTTATAAACTCATATATGAAATATGTTTTAAAATGTAAACCGGAACAGGACACTAAAAACTTGGACTAAACAGGAATCAGAGTGCTGAAGACTGAAACTAATAATCACATCTAAAGACTGGGATTAATGAACAGTCAACTGTAAAGACTGTAAAGTCACCTGTATAAAATTATAACAGTCACCAACCTTAAGACTGAAAATAATCACTAAACCCAAAACTAAAACTGAAACTACTGAGGAGTCACAACACTGAAGGCTGAAATGAAGAGTGGGAACCTTAAAGACTGGGAATAATGAAAAATCTCTACCCTAAAGGCTAAGACTAATGAAGAGCCACAACCCTAAAGACTGAGTCTAATTAGAATCTCAACCCTAAAAACTCAGACTAATGAAGAGTTATAAGCCTTAAAACTAAGATTAATGAAGAGTTACAACCCTAAAGGCTGAAACTAATGAAGAGTGAGAACCTTAAAGACTGGGAATAATAAGGAATCTCAACCCTAAAGGCTAAGACTAATGAATAGTCACAATCCTAAAGACTAAGACTAATGAATAGTCACAACTCTAAAGACTAAGACTAATGAATAGTCACAACTCTAAAGGCTAAGACTAATGAATAGTCACAATCCTAAAGACTAAGACTAATGAATAGTCACAATCCTAAAGACTAAGACTAATGAATAGTCACAACTCTAAAGGCTAGGACTAATAAGTAATAACAACCCTAAAGACTGGGATTAATAAAGAGTCACAACCCTAAAGAATGGAACTGATAGTCACAACACTAAAGGCTGAAACTAATGAAGAGTGAGAACCTTAAAGACTTTGAATAATGAAAAATCTCTACCCTAAAGGCTAAGACTAATTAATTACCCTAAAGACTGGGACTAATGAATAGTCACAAGCCTAAAGACTAAGACTAATGAATAGTCACAATTCTAAAGAATGAGAATAATAAATAGTCACAATACTAGAGGGTGAGACTAATGAAGAGTGAGAACCTTAAAGACTAAGAGTAATAAAAATAATTAGTCTTAAACTCTAAAGACTGGGACTAATGAAGGATTAGCACAAAACCTATAAATTATTTTATGTAATAAGGTATTCATTTTCTCATACTAATGCATTTTATATTCATATTTATTATAGTTTAAACTGTTTTCATTTCCCACACAAATCTATTGCACTGAGTAGAAATACACACACACACACACACACACACACACACACACACATAATCACACACTATCACCTGACAGGTAATTACAGGCTCGGGTAATGACTCCATTTGACCGTAATGGATCACTGTGGAGGGAAAGACGCCCCTGGAGGCCGACCTGTGGGTCAAATCCACTAAACACTCCAAAACCCCCTCAGTGAAGTGTGCACTCTCTGTTAGACACGTTTCCAACACAATTCTAAAGTGAAATCTTTACTAAACACCAGAATTACCTCACAGGTCTTTGTCATTTAAATCATTTCTGTTGCTCATTAAATGATGGATTCTGATTGGTCAGAGGATGTTGATTAATTTCCTATAACAGCAGCTCTGACAGTCATGTGGCTACATGTCTTAGTGTGTTATATGAATACACAAAAATCGAATATGGGACCTTTTCTATAGAAACAGCTCATTCACATGAAAGTGTATTAAAACAATCGTGGATCATTTTTTTAGTAATTCTTTTCAAGACAGAATGACAGAGACGCTGGTGCGTTTGTAGCTGCTGTAACCTTAATAAAAAAGGAAGATCATTCAGTGAAACGACTGGTGAATGGCTGCAGTTTTACATAAATAAACCTTAAAAAGTTTTGTTCTTGGCAAATAAATTGGCTGGTATTTGGGTGGTAAGAATAACACACACATACACACACATACACACACTCGTCAGATCCATCAAGCCCCTCGGGCAGGTTTTTAAGAGATTTAAGGAGCGACACAACACCCCTTCAAAAGAGCAGTGCTAACATTAGAGAGTCATTAGGTGGCTGCCTCGAGGCGTGGGCTCTGAACACACACACTCACACACACTGTCCACCTGAGAGCAGACAAACACACACTCACACACCTTTCACACCTGTAGTGAATACATCAGACACCTCACATGACAGTCATCAATCCAGTGAGAAAAACCTGCGAGCCACGCCCAGTCACCTGATCCACCCACTAAACTCACTAACTTCCTTTGTTTATTTGTTTGTTTACTTGTGTTTTCTTACCTACATACTTCCTTGCTTACGTACAATTCAATTATCCAATAAAAACACTTCGAGGTCCCGTCAGCCGCAGCTCTATTCAGTGGTTCATAAAAATGATTGGCATGGCCAGTAACAGTGATGTCATCACGACTGCCTTTTCACTGCTAAAGCATTAAACACTATGCGGCACGTTTCCCTCATGTGGTGCGCTTTTATAGGGAGCAATCAGCTCTGATTTGACAAACAAGTCAATCAATCAATCAATCAATAAATATACAAAATAAAAAAGCTGAATGGCTTAAAAATGTAATAAAAAGGAAGAAAGAAAAGAAAGACTAAGATGGAGCAAAGACAAACGTTTCTAGATTTAAAAACTATATAGACAAGGCAAAATGTATGGAGAAAGAAAAGTAGTGAATAAATAAATGGTATATAGAAAGTTAAAATGGCACAGATACATGATATAGAAAGAAAGAAAAATAATAAAGAAAGGAAAGTATAGATGTTAGAAAAGACATCTCTCTCTCTCTCTCTCTCTCTCTCTCTCTGTGTCTCTCTCTGTCCTGCTCTGTGATCTCAGCTCAGATGTCTCGGGTTGTAAAAGTCTCTAATCTATCACACACACTTTGTTTCCTCACAGGTGAGAAAGTGCAAAGTGATGCTCAGGTGTGTGTGTGATCGCCTGAAGAGACAGATACACATGTTAATCCCACCCTGACACATACACACACACACACACACACACACACACACACACACACACACACTGACACACACACACACACACACACACACACTCTGTCCCACACTCACACTTTCCCACTGACCAATTGCCCAATTAGAAAAGCAACACTATCCAATTCAGAGCCGAAGGGGCAGAGGCTGTGGATCAAACACGCACGGCATTGTGGGAAGGCAACAGGACCACTCGGTGATGGTATCTGTAAAAGACGAGCGACCTGATTGGATGGATTGGGGGAAGCCCAGTGGTGTCAGCGCTCGAGGGGAAGCCAGAAATTAAGAAAGACGACATGATGAGCAAATTCTCGCGACATGGTATTCGGTGAGGTCAAAGGTCAGCAGAGATCAGGTGATGTGACGGGTCAGTGACCTGAGGGAGAGAGCCATGGCTCTGTGACCTCGAGAGGCTCAGGGACTCTGGTTCACATGCGTCTTTAACAAATGTCCAATTAGGTAAAGAGGAGATGCTCGTCTGTGGGACACTGAATAAAGTACTAGAAATAATAATAATAATAACATTAATCATTATTATTATTCAGTTTGGTAACTGAGCATATTTATCTCTTTGCCTAATACGTTGTTTCTTTTCACTTGTTTATTTATTATTACAAGGTTTATATACAAAATCATTAAAAAAAAAAAACCAGAGTAAAAAAACAAACAAGAAGTTAAAACATAAAAAGGTGATATTGAAAAGAAAGAAAGAAACAAATAAATAAATACATAAATAATGACACACACAAAAAAAAGAATAAAAAATATTATTTTTAAATAAGTAGCAAAGGATAACCGAGAGAAAAAAAGAATGTAAAAAATAAGGAGACCAAGCAAAGTCAAAAGGAAAAAAACTGAAAGAAAATAAAAAGGGATTAATGGAACAGAAAAAGAGAGAAAAAATACGTAAAATAAAATGAGGGATAAAAAATATACATGAAATAAAATATAAAACAAGTTATTAAACATATAGAAAATGTCAACAACAAAAAAGAGAAACTAAAATAAAGCAGTAAATAATTTAATAAGAAAATTAAGGCAAGTAGGTAAGCTAAGTAGGAGATGAAAAAATAAACATTTAAGGGAACACTAAAGTTTGACTTTGAACCAACTGTATATATAAGGAGTGTTCAAGTCAAACTGTGACTACATGTTCCCCTAAATGTTTTGAGTGGTTTGTATAAGAGAACAAAGGAACAGGTGTAGACTGGATGGCTTGCATCGTCGCAAGGAGCCCAGGGTCTGGTTTATACCATGATCATAAATGCATCGAGTAAGTTGAGGAAAGAAAATATGGCGTGACTAAACCGGTCCTGTTAATCGTCTGTATGTGTGAGAAGTGCAGTACAGTAATCGCTGACATTCATCTTTGATTCATGCGAGAAAACGTTTAACATCTCAAATTGTTCATGATTGCTTTTAAAGAGGCCAAAAAACCCACAGGACTGCGTTTGTGTCCTGCGGAGTTCACTTGATGCTCGGGTTCCTCTGGGAAACACTTGTGAGGAACACCTGAGAAGCACCGGCGGCCATTTCTGCACCGCTTGAGATGGCTAATTCAGATTGAAAACTGCATAACTGCGCATTGTTCGGGCGATTCAAGCCGAGTTGCTGAATGGCAGCTGGTTTCTGTTCTGTCATCCGATGTCAGAGCACATACAGAGGGGTGGGCGGGGGCCCGCTGGGGGCGGGGGTGGGGATGAGGGAATATTTGGTAAAACATTCATTTATTAGCCTCCTTTTAAACTGTACTCAGATTGCAAGGACAAGCCGCTTTTTGTGCCCCAGTGCAGGGCTGCAAAACTGCCCCGGTGTTAATTCAATGGGTTCATGACCACGGGGTAAGGGTTGTCACTTGTTCCTTCCTGCAATTAGCTGTCATGGTTAGCTTAGCAGAACTAATGCTACTCGTCTCTGAGGCTCGGGTTGCGTAGTTTGGTGACTGTGGGCTGAAAAGAGCAGAGGGTTTTGTATCAATTACGCACCACGCTATGAGGCTGTTACTGGTAATTCTCCTTTAAGCAGTGATCATAAGTGTTAATACAGCACTAATACACCACACACACGCATTACTACAGCACTACTACATTACATAGAGCTGTTAGTACAGCCATACTTCAATACATATAAATACAAATATACATATAACAGTATTTCTGTTTGTGGCTTCGTGATTGCGCAGGTAGTTCCGTCACTGTCATACTGTGAGCGTGCCACAGGCGTTCCTTATCGAATGTAACCGCTCAGTGACCGCACACTCCATTCGCAGCTAATGATAGCACGCAGGGGTCAGAATCTGCACGCAGGTAACATCTGGTATACAATACCAGGTTAAAATATAAATGTAAAAAAAAAAAACAAGAAAGAATTGGAGAGAAAATATGAAATAAAAAGGAAGAAATAATTTAAGATTTACTTTCCAAAAAGAACTTAAACTTTAGTCAACCAACTATGACAAATGTTTCAGAAAGTAGTGTTGCTGATATTTAACACACTGATCTGTTAAAGCAGAAATCTGAATACTGTTTTTCAGGTCAGGACACAAATGATCTCATAAACCAGAAAAAAGGGGAACATTTTTAAAGTTGCTTTTGTTGGATCTGAAGAAAGCAAGGATGATCTCATGGGTGTAAAGTGACAGCGCAGGGACGAATACCTCCGAGCAATACTGACACGAGTTTCTGTACGCTGTGCGATCTGAGGTATGGTCCCGGTCGCAACTCAAAGGCATCAGCAGCACAGCTTCACCTGACTCGCTTTTCACTCTCTGTTCACCTTTTGCTCCCTCTTTTATGCAGACGGAATAGAGATATCATTCCACTCTGCTACGTCCTTAGGAAAGTTATACTGTATACCGTAGTACAATACGATGGGCTGATTGTAATATACTCCAATGCTGATCAGAAACTGCAAATCACAGGTTTGCACTATATTAACACACGTTCTCATCCAGTATTGTTTCTATAGTAACAACACCATATTATTGGTTCAAAAGTTTTGTTTAATTTAATACGGTAATGAGATGTTGAATAGTTTCAGTTAAAGCTGTAATGTTACGCTTTCCAAAATATTCAGGACAGAGACGTTTATGTTTTATGACATTATGCATTTTTTTGTTTGATTTATTAACTTTGAGAGTGATGGATGCAGATTCAGATGGATGCCATTCAATGAAAACTTAATTGTATTTATAAATCTGTGCATTTTTCACATTTTTACAGTTATATCTGGATTTTCTTTCTGTAAAGCTGCTTTGTGATGCTGTCCATTATTCAAAGTGTCATATAAATAAAACTGAACTTGTTTTCCTAAAAACACTGTGACACATTCCATATAACATCCTGGCCATGCGTAGAGGAGGTAAAGCAACAAACTCTTCATTTGATGTCACCACCAACACCACCTTCACAGCATTAGCAAGGGTATGCTCTCAACAAATGTAGTGCTTTGTGAATTTTGGTCTCGTCACTCCAGAAAACTTTTGTAAACGCTGTGAAGTGTGCAAGCTATAGTGGGTCTCTTCAGGTTCTCCATGAAATTGCCTCTTGGTTGACTAATCTTGTCTTACTTAATCTCTTGCTCTTACTGAGTGTCGATGGATGGCATGCTCCAGGCAGAGGAGTAGTTGTTGGGTAATCCTTAAATTTTTTTTTTATAATGGACTTAATCATGGGTGAACGTATAGGCCGGTCTAGGCCGGGACTGCGTAACACCTAAAAGCTTCAGTGGTGGGCCACAGTACTGCAGAGAGGAGTAAGCAGCTGCCTGCCAAAAACCACATACAAAACCAGTTACAGGAAAACATATCTGATACCATTATGTGATCTTAAACAACACTTTGTCTCCTTAGTAACTGTCTCAGAACCATCCATGTTGTGTTTTGAATGTTTCATTACTGATACTTAATGTGAGCGTGAGCTTCTGCCAGCATACTGACACTACATGATGTGTGGAACAAGGTATGTACACCCATCATGATGCACTAGCTTTCCAATTAATGTAGGATTCAAATCTGGTACAATTAGTTAGCTGAGGCTATTCTAAAGTGGAATGAGTGGAAGCATAAAGAGAAACTTGGGAGATTTACAGGACTGTCCACCGCTAACAGACTCAGGGTTCTTTCAGGAAAGGTGCATCTATACTAACCTGATATGTAGAATTTTAGAATGTTCCTTAGACGCTTACACTTATAGATTCATTGCATTTAATGCCAATTACATCCATTTCAGTTTCTGGAAGAGTTTAATGTTTGCAATGCACCATGAAGCTTTAATCAACAAAAACTTGATCGCTCACATCACATCTGATCCAGTCACTGCTTGACACCATTAAGATGAAACCCCGTTGGTAAATTATACAGGGTGCTACATTAATTTAAGAATAAAACAATTGATCATTTATCGCTCATTCTAAAACATTCATCTACAACACGCTAGAGAATGAGTCCAGTGATCTGAGCATAGATGCGTTTTAAATTTCTGTTTCTGGAGTCCATCATGTTTACACACTGTTCATTCATTCTGAATGTGAAACACTCTGAAGTCTGGCTCATACAGCGAGCGAGGGGCCATAACTCATTACCCGGCTTTCTCTGTGTTATTATTGAGCCTTTTGGCCTTGGGCTGATCCATTTATTGGGCTGTGTGTGTGTTTCTGTGTGTGTGTGTGTGTGTGTGTGTGCGCATGTGTGTGTTTGAGACAGCCTCCAGTGCGTGTTTGCTGCCCTGCAGAGCCGGAAACACAGCATGCTTTTATTTATCGATCTTCATACTTCGCAATCGTCTGACGTATGTCACATTGTGAAACATTATGCGTGGTTAATGAAGCTGCTGTAAAGATTGATGCTGCCTGTTTTCATGTTTTTTTTTTCTTGCGTTTTGTTTTTTTGGTAAATAGCCCGCTTTGAAAAAGACCTGTCCAAACACTGCAGTTCCTATTATGATGCATGGTCAGGTTTAACTGGAGTTGCCTGATGTTCTTAGTTACATATTTAGACAGTTTATTGATTCACCTTCTGTAACACCTCCTAATGTTGTAATTAAAATTATGAATTAATAGTAATATTCATCAATGATGCAGGTTGTTATCATCAAAACCAATTTGTAGAAACCCCCTTCCTGCTCCTCAGATATAGACAGGAGCAGGCTGTATAAGCAATGTACATACATAGCTACTGTATATTAAAACATATGCAAGTATTCAGATGGCACACCCAGTAACTGGGAATAAAGGTAAAGGGTTTTGTGGTTAAAATTGTGCGAACACTGTTGCTAGGCAACAGTAAATTATGCTTGCTGAGCACAAACTAGCTAATAACTAAGGTCAATGATATAGCTATCAAGCTTAAAGCTATTAAGACTGTTTTATTAACAAACATTGTGCAGAATATCAACATTTACCTCAGAAGTGTTGTCACAGTCATGAGAAAAGCCTCTATATGACTCAAATTACAACTTGTAATGTTGTGAATACCATAAAAGTGGACTATTTATGGACAAAGTTAACAAATACTTACGTACATGAGGTAGGAATCAAACCCTTGTCTCTCTTACCAAATCGTTGCCAATGAGCTAATACGCTTTTTTTAATTACATACAAGGAGACTGACTGAAAATGAGAACAAAGCAGCTTTCAATATCAACATTTACCTTAAATGTGTGTGTAAACTTCTAACCATATTTCACTGTACTGCTAGGTCTAGACTGAAACTAATAGCTAACCTACCGAGCTCCTAAGAAACTATACATGTAGCGTGGTGTAACTTGTACAGAGGTAACTTAAGGATATTAACATTTACATTGAGTGTTGCTCAATTAGGAAAGGATAAGAAAATCCTCTATGGAACTAAAATTATACAGTAATTACACTTAGCATTGAATGCTAACCAATGCAGCTTCCAACTGGTGGAAATGTCTGACTTGTGAATACAGTGGCCTGGCATTTATTCTTACATAAATCATTATGTAAGAAGTTGCAATGCAATCATATTTGACTGAACTCTCAAACTAAAGCCAATAATTTACTACAGAAGTGTTGATAAGTTGCAAAAAAAAAAAAAAATCCTCTATTCAACGAATAGCATCAACTGCTAACTCAAATTTATCGCTATTTCAGTGGGGTTTAAAATTTTATGAATTCCAACATGAGAAACCATTCCTGTGAAATGTTTGTGCTTATATAGAAAACACAACTTTATTTGACTCTATGCTAAACCAACAAGATTATTATTATTATTATTATTATTATTATTATTATTGGCTCAATATCGTAGATATGTAACACGCTATCAAGCCATTGGGCTGACTAACTACCTAAGACATGAAGCTTTAAAATGTCTTAAATAGCATACATGCAATTACAGTGAGTGTGGAAATAAGGAACAAAAGCATCACAGAAAATGATAATTAATACTATCGCACTAATAATTTACCTCAGGTATGTTGGTGAATTACTTAGTGAATTACATGGAAGTAAAATTACACAGCACAATTAGACTTAGCATTGAATGCTAACTAATGCAGATTGCAACTTTGTGGGCATTAGGCTATAAAGTTAATTAATAATTTACCTCAAATTTGTTGATAAATTACTAAGAACTTTCCCTTTACAACTACTAGCATCAACTACTAACTCAAATTTACAGCTATTTCAGTGGGGTTTTATTAATTCCAACATGAGAAACTGTTCCTCTAAAATGTTCATGATGATACAAAAAACACATAACAGCATTTGACATACATTTGATTCTACGCTAAACTAACATTACTGACTTAAAGACTTATTTGTAACACGCTATCTAAACCATTAAGCTGATGAAGTTGCTACTGTAGGACCTGAAGGTTTAAAATGTTTTAAATAACATACATACAAATACAGTGACTGTGGAAATGAGGGAAAAAAGCAACTCAGAATCTGATAATGAATAATATTGCCCTAATAATTTACCTCAGGTATGAAAAGCCTGAGAAAAGGAAAGACAAGCTGCCAAGGATCTAGAATTACACAGTAATTACACTTATCATTGAATGCTAATGCAGAATGCTAACTAATGCAGATTGCCACTAAGTGAGCATTAGCTTATAAAGTTAATAATTTACCTCAGATCTGTTGATAAATTACTAAGAAAATCATCAATATAATTAAAATTACATAGTAATTACGTTTAACATTAAATACTTAGTTTGGCTCATGTTACGCTGATACGTGGTTACTTGAGGTGATTTATTTTACATTGCCTATGTCCTGTGCTCAAATTAAGAAAACGAAGCGCAGGATAATAGGACTCCATGGCTAAGTCTCTCTCTGTGACTGTACTTGACCTGTTTACCAGGCCGAGCGATCGCTTCGTGACCCGCTGCCTCAATTAACGGCTCACTCTGTGTGAGCCACAATGAGCAGGATGTGATCGCAAAAATGAAACGGCAAATAAAGAGCAGTGGAAAAAATGGCCGAGTGTGAAGTGCGCGTCTCACTGTGAGGCGCTGAGGGGGGGGGAGAGGAGGAAGAGGAGGAGGAAGAGGGGGAGAGGTGGCGAGGCTGAATAGAGCTGTGAAAGAGGCTTTCAACAACGGCCACGAAATGAGCTTCATAAGCGAGGCCTCTTCTGATCCATAATGCACTGCACTCGAGTGAGAGAGCGAGAGAGAGAGAGAGAGAGAGAGAGAGAGAGAGAGAGAGGTTAAATGTGGTAAATGGAAAGAGAAAAAAAAGAATGACAATGACAGACAGAGAGACAGATAATGAGAGAGATAAATGGAAACAGATAAAGAGGAAAACAGACTGAAAGAAAAATAAAGTAAGACAAAGAAAGAGAGATAAAGAGACAGACAGATGAAGAGAAAGACAGTGAGTCACAGACACACAGATAAAGCAAGAGAGACAGACGGATAAACAGAAAGAAAGATGAAAAACACAGCAAAGCAGTAAAAGAGGTAGAGAGCGAGAGAGAGGTGAGAAAAGACATTAAGGTGAGAAAGATAGAAAAGAAGGGATGCGAGAAGGAGAGCTCATAAGAGGAACAGATAAATAGGAAAAGAGGGGGAGAAAGGCAGATAAATAAAGTCAGGTAAGACAGCAAGACAGATAAAGTGAGATAGATAAAGAGATAGAATTAAATACTTTTAATTCAAGGAAAAGAGAGAAACAGATGATGTGGAGAGAAAGGTGTTAGATAGATGGAGAGAGTGACAGAGTGACAGAGAGAGAGAGAGAGTTTGGTATATAGTTAAGCAGAATATAGAATGAAATAGAGTGATTATTGAAAGAAATAAAATAAAAGCCAGTATGGGGGCAGACAGATTGATAGACAGATTTACATATAAAAAGATGGATAAACACTCTAAACACATAGATAGAAAGTGTTAGACCAACTGACGGTCAGAGAGCATAAAAGAGTAAGGAAAGTAAAAAATGAAGGAGAAGAGAGGAAGAGTGAGGCAAAGAACAAGTCAGAGCGAGAAAGAACAAAGACGAAGAGAAACAGATAAAGTGGAACTGATACAGACAAGATAAAGAGAGAGATAAATTGAAACAAGGATTAGAAAAAAAAAAAAACAAAGTGGGCAAGTTAGATAAAGTGAGACAAATAGGACTAAAAACAGAGAGAGACAGACAGAGATAAACTGTAAACCCGAATAAGTTGGCAAAACTCTGCAAAAATTTGAGGTAATAATAATAATAATAATACATTTTATTTATAAGCGCCTTTCAAACACTCAAGGACACTGTACAAAAGTTACATAAATGAGGTAATCATGTTGAGGTAATCAGTTACATTAATTTTTTTAAGTAATGATGTTTCCAATTTTAAATAAACAGAATCAGTTTATGAGTTTGTTGTGCTCTTTCATATTAATCATTCTTTACTTGCATTATTGAGTCGCCTAACTCCTAATATTTAAAAGCAATTTTTTTTAGTTGTTGCAAATCAAATAAATTTCTGTTGGTCTTCCGGTGTCTTCCCCTGGCAATGGGTCGCCACAGCAGATCTGGGCTTGGGACCGGCACTTTATGCAGTTGATGGGAATCGAACCCGGGCCTTTCACATGGGAGGTGAAACACCTACCACTGAGCCACCAGTGCCCTGTTGCCCTGATGATGTCAGACACAAAATCGCTAGGCTGAAAGATTTTAAGTTGGCAGACCTATAAGGTGACTGTTACTATTACCTAAGTACTTACAGTTACTTAAAATATCAAATTTGTTCAGCTAACTTGAAAAGTGTCATTTCTACAAACTCATAAATACCAAAAAGTTCTACAAAATCATCAAGGTCTATTAATTTGAACTAATTGTAATTATTTAAGTCAATATGTTTAATTACTTTGAGCATTAGGGTTTACAGTGCAGATAACGTGAGTGACTGATAAAGTAAGAGATACTGATGAAGATGGATAGACTAAGAAAGAAAGGGAGTGAGACGTTAGAGAAACAGACAAGGATGAAGAAACAGACAGACAAGGAGATATTTATAAAGACAAATAAAGAGACGGAAACAGGTACAACTAAAGAGAAAGAAACAATTAGTGATGAAGAGAGATAGATAAAGTGAAATTGAGAGATTCTGACAAGTGATCTACAGTACATATAAAGAAAGAGATCAAGTGAGAACAAAATAGAGATGGACAGATAAAAGGAGTGGCAAATAGAGAAAGTGGGACAGTAGAGATAGACAGATGAACAGAAAAAGAAAAGGAGACATGGACAGACAGCTCTATAGAGTTATATAGAGCAACAGATAAATAAAGAGAGAGAATAGAGAGAGAAACAGTGAGACAGAAGAAGTGAAACAGAGAAAGAGAGAGAGAGAGAGAGAGAGAGAGAGAGAGAGAGAGAGAGAGAGAGAGATGGAGTGGGACAGAGAGAGATGCAGACAGAAACAGAGATATACAGATATAGAGAGACAGCACCAGATGAACAGAGATATAATGAGACAAAAATAGACATAGAAAAAGAGAGTGATGACAAAGGGACAGATAAAATGAGAGGAACAAAGTATAGACAGATGGATCAATAGAGATAGACAGATAAAGATCAACAGATATGCAAAATAGAGAGAAAAGTGAGTGACAGACAGATTTGACACATAAAAAGAGAACGACAGTTATGCAGAGAGCGATAGAAAAAAAATGTATAGAGACAGAAATAAGTTGATTGACAGATAAATAGATAAACAGAGAGAAAATGTGAGAGTGAGTTTCAGACAGAGATAAAGACACAGGTAAATAGACAGAGAGAGAAACAAAGAAAGACAAACAGTGAGATAGAGAGTTGTGAGACAGGGAGAGAGTGAGACAGTGAGACACTGAGAAAGCGATAGTGAAACAGAGAGAGAGAGTGAAACATAGAGAAATATAGTACGATAGAGACAGATATTGAGACAGAGAATGAGACAGGGAGACAGATAAAGATAGTAAGATAGAGAGAGTGAAACAGAGAAAAATAAAGGGATAAAGAGAGAGAGACACTGAGATAGAGTGTTCTGAGAGAGGGAAAGAATAAGACAGGGAGAGTGAAACTGAGAGAGAGAATGTGAGATACAGAGAATGATAACGAGAAATTGAGACAGCGAGTGAGACAGATAGGGAAAGATATTAAGATAGAGCGAGAGACATAAGGAGAAAGAAAGATATACATAGAGATTGAGACAGTTAGAGAGTGAGACAGGTAGAGAGTGAGACAGGCTGGTGGGTAAGAACACAATAGCGGTGAACACTGGGCCTCATTCAGTGCAGTAATTGGCAGAGTGGCTTCATTTCACAGACTGATTTGCTGCCTCTTGTCCTGCGAAGGCTTTAACAAGTTTGATGTGTGTAATAGAGGATGGAGGGGCGTCTATTCTTCCCCTGAGCGCCCGCTCTCTTCCCCTCATTCTCTCCTCTTCTCTCCTCTTCTCTCCTTTTTAATGCTGCATTAACTGGATTCTCTCCTCTTCTTTGTAAACACGCAAAAAAAAAAAAAAAAAAAAGCCCAGCTCCTTTAATCATTCGTCTGCTGGATGAACAAGTTCGTGCTTTTTTCCTCTCGCACAATGGGAGAAAAGGTGGAGGTGAGACAAAATTTAGTCACATCTGTATCTAAAAGCCCCTCTGAATGCTTTTGTTGGCTTTAATGAAATGGCAGCGGTGTGTGATGGACGATGGCGTGGTGGTGGTGGTGGTGGTAGAGGTGTGTGTGTAGGGGGGAGAAAAGCTCGTCATCTTTCATCAACCCGACGCTAGATGGATCAGAAGGAGGGCGTAAAAAGCCTCCGCCAAAATCACTGCATTTCCCCACAATAGCGTGCGTCCGTGCGGGAAAAAATACATGAAAAGATGTTTTTGAAAAGGAAGGCACATTGTAATCATGCATTACTTAGCCCATAACCTTTTAATAAATCCATTTAGGAGCGAGAGAGCTGTGCACTTAGCAATGGTGTCGATTTATTTGGAGCCGTTTGGTGGAAACCTGTCAGGACTTAGCGTTGATTAGCCCAAGTGTGTTTTTTACTTTTGATAAATCTAGTCAGCTTTTTAAGATGCCATAGCCTACTTCCTGCACTAACCTTACACTAGAATGAAGTGAAATTGTGGGATTTGGTTTAAAGGAATTACATTTACACTGTTAGCTTGTTTATATAAATATAGACCAGATCTATCATCCTGCCTTTCTCTGAGGAGGTTTTTGGAAGCAGTTGCCAGTGTCAGTGCTTTATAACAGTCTGAGGTGAAGGGATGTTCAAGTCAAAGTGGGACTTTTAACTGTGCAGAATGTGAGTTAAAATTCCATTTGTTTCGCTATATAATGCCCCGGAACACTAACCCAGCGTTTTCACTAGCGCATGGGCACCATCAAGGTAGAAAGTTTTCTCAGTATGCCGGAGCCATGAACGGACTGCCTGTTTAACGTCTGAAACGCTGGCCTCCCAGGAACTCCTTTAATGGCCCAAACATATGAAAATATCTTGGCGAGAGATCAGGGCCGGTATTCACAAGGCTTCTTAATTCTAAGAAAAATCTTTAGAAGAATTAGGGCATTTTCTTAGAATTTCTCCTTAAATTTAGGATTAAATCTTAGTAAAAATAAAAATTATTCACAAAACATTTTAGCCCTAAAAACAGCTCCAAAGGTAAAATGAGTTAAAAGTAGAGAGGAGGACATTTAAGAGGCTTAAGAGTTTCTATAGCAGAGGACAAAATGGTGGAAGTAAGAAATATTCTCCAAACACTGAACGTAAAGCTAAAAGTAAACGCTGCTCTTCTGTCTAATTTGGTTTAGTTGTTGTTTTACTTCCTTCCATCTCTCTTGGATTGTTGGCTACATACAATCATGTAAATTGTAAAAGCTGAGACATTTTGGCCCCATAAATCTAAAATGGATTACAAGTAATAAAATCAGTACCGTAAATAAATATGAGGACTTAAATATAGTAACTGCTGTGTGGAAATTGGTTGCTTCAAAAGACATGTAGCCTGTAGTCATGACTATATAATTTCTTCATATACAAAAATTATGATTTCACTGTTGGTTCTATTTCATGTAGTCTGTTTTCACAAAAAGCTCATTTCAAAACCTTTGCAGAGGTCAGAGGTTATTTTTTTATTAACCAATCACAGTCCTTGAATTGCTACATCATCCCTAACAACAGGGTCGACCCCACCCCCTCACTAAGATAAAAGTTTTTCTACTTTCCTTACTCAGAGTTGCTCTAAAAAGTTTCCTAAATCAATTTTAATCTAAGACTCCCAGCTAGGACTTTTTAAGCTAAGATAGGAGCTCTGAGAGAGAATTCTAAGAAGCTTTGTGAATACGGGCCCAGGACTGTACGGAAGATGTGGCAATAAACTCCCAGCCGAGTTCCTGTAACATGCATGTGGTGTTGGTAAATTACTGTGTGTGCAAGTTGGTATCGAGTTTCAAAGATCAGACGCTAAACATTCATGGGAAAGACTGCAGTGCGCCAAAGAATCTCATCACCGTACTGTGCTCGAAGTCTTTTGTAAATTTCAGTCGCCCATCAATATGATGTCCAATTGTCCAATAATCACATTATAGGACTGCAAGACTTTACAAGATTTTTTGGTTGAAATAAAACTAGCCCGTGATGCCAACGTTCTCCCCAGAGGGACCCACAGTCCATTGAACCAGTCGTGTCTGACATCTCAGATAGGTCATGACACCGAGCAGAACGAGTGTGGATAAAATCACAGGAGGTCATCTGCCTAGGTTACCTGCCAATCCATGTTGTCTGCTCTTTCACATCTGCCATGTGAGGAAGTCTTCAGACCAGGTTCAGCCCTTCTGTGGTTCAAGTGCCAGGTCTGTGCTGGCCAGGTCAAGGCAGTGATCTCTGACCTTTGAGTTGAGTGACCATTTGTGCCATGCCAGACTGGGTTCAGGCTTCCGAGGTCAAGAAACGGGTCAAGAAGAGGTCATTGATTATTTGGGACAGGATCGGAGATAGGAGAACCTTTCTCACCTGGATGTGTCTCAAATGACTGAGTCATTGAAGCAGCAGTTCCTTTGTTTTTATTTTGTTAGGTATCAAACATGAATTCTAGTCCCATGGCCAAAGGGGAGCATTTACTTACAGGAATGCACTGAGAAATGTAAAATGATTGATAAAGAAATGTAAAATGTCTAGAAATGTGCAAGGTAAACAGCGATAATACAAAATACATGCTAAAATACAAATGCTAAAGAGAAGATCTCTTTCCAATAAAGGTACTGAACTAAGAATTTTAGAATGAAATGTGTTCACCGATGCAAACCGGTTCACGTGTAATGACGTGCCTCAAAGAAACACAGCCGCACAAGAAAGCAGAAAATGACCCTTTGTAGCTTTGAAGTTCCACGGACATGCACTGAGAGTCACGTTAGGGACAAAACCGTGTGCAGGGGTCGTATGGGGTCATGGAGGGACAGTGATTGACCCTATTTTAGCTCAATATCCTGTCTGAGTTCCTCCATGAACAGAGGCAGCCTTGATCCAAACCCCCGGAATCAGATTGATCCTTGGTCCGAATGCGGATCGGATTTCAGCTTCGCTTGTTGCTCCTTCGTTTGCTTCTGATCTCAGGTGACGTCTCGTCCCCCTACCGAAGTCCTGAACTGGACCCTACAGAGTCGCCTTTGTCTCTGAAATCACTCAGCCTTCAAAATTTAGGCTAATAGAAATATGGCTTATTTAACAAGCTGACATTCCTTGAGCAGTGCGGACGTGCTGATGGACAGCCTGTATGTAGGAAAATGATGATAGCATGAATACTTATAAATAGCATTCTTACTTATAAAACTTAGATGGGACAATTTAGGGACAAACTGAATAAATGAATACCCTGTGTTGTGACGAATACGAGGGGTGTTTCCTTCCAATATGGTCATGTTTGGCCAAAATAAAGAACCTTAGATGACAGATGCCCTTAAGGATCTTTCCAGATGACACACATAAGAAGACCCTAGGGATGCAAAAGAGTACTTGAGCGCTCACAATAGACATGATTGATACTGTAGATCTCTTCCAAAAAAACAACAAGAAGAGAGTGATTAAACATTTATCATTGCAATGATATTCAATACATTTATTTGCGAGGGCCACCGTGCAATCAATCAAGCACCAGCTCTTTTGGGAATTTGGGGAATTCATTCGTTTTCTCTGCCAAATATTTGAGTGGATGTAATCACCAAAGTGGACAACCCAATCAAACACAATGTTTGCTGGTCATGGTACATCACATGACTGATTAAAGGCACTCATCAAGTTCCTCAGATTATCCAGTTTATCCTTGGTGTTTATGGATAAACGTCCAATATCAATTGGACAGGCAGGGATTGGAATTTGAGGCACTGACTGACATGTATCACTAAGCCCTGAACAGTCCTGAATTCCAGATCCTGTGAGAAATGTCCAGCTCTTACAGAGTCGCCTTTGTCCCCATAGCTCACTCACAGTCCTCGCAATTTCATCTAACCAAACCAGACGTTCTAAAAGCTCAACAATCCTGCTGATGGACAATCTGGATTCCTCTCAACACTCACCAGCTCCTCCATAACACAGTCTTTATGCACAGGGATTATATAGAGGAATGGGTATGATTTAATTTTAATCTTAGACTGATTTTAATTTACCTTACTCTTCTTGAATCTTTCCTTACTGCATTGTGAGCAACTCTTGTCAAGAGCAAATCTTTTTTTTTACTGTATTTGAGGTTTGAGGGGTATAGAAGGGCAATAATAAAAAAAAAAGCTGAAGGTCATCAAGACTGGCATGAAGTCAGGTCTTCTTAAGTGGTGTGAAACCTGAAATGTTGATGGGCAGTTTGTAAGTCAGATATGGTTTCAAGGCAACAAAGATTGAGCATGGACTGTAGGAATTTGTTTAAGAAGATCAACTGCTTCTGGTTGATTTGGTTGCCGATCTTCACGGTTACTCCTTGTGTCTTGTAGCGAGTAGGTGATTAATATGGAATAACAATTATTTCTGCTATATAACTCTACTCTTCGTCAGGTCTTCAACAGTGATGTAAATCAATCCTTTAGTGGGGAGAAACCCTGAATGTTGATGGGCAGTTTGGTTTTCTTCTAATCAGACATGGTTTCAAGGCAGCAGATCTTAAGGACAGACCGTAGAAAGTTGTAATTGATGATGCACTGCTTCTGGCTGAGAAGGATAGACCTTTGAGAGTTGTCTCTGTGTTGGAGGTGTAGTGGTAGGTGATAAACATAGACTATTATTAATTGTTGTTAAATGACTTTAAACATAGAAGTAAACCTGCAGTTTTCAACAGTAATCTAAAGTCAGTTCTCCATTATTGGTGAGTGTTGAGGTTTCTCTCTATGTTGGAGGTAAGGTGGTAGCTGATAAATATGGACTAATATTAAATGCTGCTAGATGACTCTTACATTCTTGAGAAACCTTGAACATCACCATGTTCTCAACCAAAAGCTTCAGGTCTGTCCTTAATAACTTACCTAAAATAACTGAAGATCTTAAGCAGAAGATCTACCAACCATCCATCATCACACAAACTAAAGTGATGAAGTTCTGTTAATGTGAAATAATTAATTCAGGCCCTGATACAATGGTTACGGTTTGTCTAAAATCCATGGCAGTGGGCAAAAAAAATGTCCAGTGCGGGTTCCCTTGTGGTTGGTGACACAAAAGGAACCAAAACCTAGGTGGTTTCAATGTTAATGGCTTCAGTGTTACAGCCTGTTGGTGTATACATCAGAGTGATCAATGACTTCAACAGAACAACTTCAAATGCAGGTTTAGTGTTAGAGGATCTTTGCATGAAGATGACATGACACTCATTTTCGAACAGGTATCAGCTGAGAGGTTTAGGCTGCCATGGATTTCGTTGTTCTGTGTGTGTGGTCAGAAAATGTGTGCGTTTATACACCACACAAACAAGTCCTGTAAAACATCTGAAGCTCTTCTGGGCAATGTGGTGTGAGATTAAATTAGATCGGTCCACCTGTTTCATCTTCATCACTTTAAAGCACTTCACAACTATGTTAAAACTGGAATTTCCCATAAATGTGCACAATGTTTCATGCAAATTAATTCAGAATATTTTCTACAACTATTTGTATGTTTTTTTTTAAATATATATATATATATATATATATATATATATCATTTTATTGCCATACATATACATTTCCCAAACTTCATGCTGCCATTTTTTGTCATTTATTCAAAAGATCACATAAAAACACAAGCAGATAAACTTCAGTCATGTAATTATCAAACCACACAAAATACAATAAAAATGGCACCCAGGTTCACCACACACATAATTAGTAGTATTAATACTATGGTAATATCTAAATAAGCGCTATACAAATAAAATTGAATTGAATTGAATACAAGTACAGCACAAACATTCTCCAGGTTTAACATGCCACAATTCTGATGTCTGTAAACATCTACTGCTAAATGTCAAATAATCAGAACACCCATATCCAAGTCTTTCTTATGTTCTTATGTTCGCCCTGAAAATCTAATAATCGTTTGCATAGTATGAACGTAACATGGAAAAAAAAGTTAAATATTTATATTTATACTGTATGTAAACTCATAAATGATCTTTTCAAATAGTAAAATCTGAGTACAGCCAGTCCGAGTCCACTTTAAATTTAATCAGTTATAAGAACAAACAAAAGTTTTGCTTTTGTTTCCAATTCTAAATTGTTGCTGTGAATAGTTTAACGCACACCACCTGTAGGATTATAGAGGAACATGTTATCACCTCAAATGCAATTCAATATAAATAAAATAAAATAAATAAATAAATAAATAGATTTTGGAATCAGTGTGACGGTACATGAATTGCCACACTATTTCCCCCCATTTTTAGTACTTGAGTGGGCGGGGCTAGCAGCCCTATCTGTTGCTGACTGGTTATATAAAATACATACAATGTGGTACAAATCTGGGCAATCAAATTTCACAAAGTTCTCTATTCACAAATGCTATTTAAAATTAAGTAGTTTTCTTAACAGCACTGTTCTCAGATCTGATTGTTGTAATAAAGTATATAAGGTGGGATTATACTGAAGGTAACTCTTTCACAAAGAATTGCTCAAATTCATTCATAATTAATATTTTTACTAAGTAAAATTCACACCTCTTATTGCTGTAACTTGTAAACTCACTAATCATTAAAAAAGGTAAACTGGTGCCCTCGCTCATACCTCGGTAAAGAAACTGTTACGTTTCCGTCACCTCATGCCTATATGCGATAACACAGATAAGACGACCGGTCGATGTTAAACCTCAGAGCTTGCATGGACACGAAATGTCCTCCAGGGTAAATTCATAAACAGCCATTTGTGGAACTTGAGTGCAACATAATGCAGTTTAAGCCTCGAGAGCCGCCATTCATGAAGATCCGAATCTCTGTGTTAGCTTAAGGCACTCGCGCTGCATCTATAACAACTCCATTAGAGTCAATACCAGAGAGGCTAAATGGGACTGTTAGCTGTTAGCGCTGGCGGTAAGAAAGAAGGAGAATGCACTGAGTGTGAATGAGTCGACACATGAGGCCCATTATTACTGTGTAATCATACATCCTGAATAATAAGCTAGCTAGCATAACATAGCTGTTAGCACTGACTGGAAACACTAATGGAGTAAATGGAATAAAAATGTCAAAGGCATGAAATGAGACTGCTAGCTGTTAGCAATAATGTTAAAGGAAGGGCAAAATCTAGCGAATGAGTCAAAAGTAAGTAGTGCTACATGCTAAACTAGCACAACACACCAGAGTGACATTGTTTGCCATTAGTACTAAAATCAGTTTGAAGATCTTTCTCCAAGTCATCTAGTGGTGAATTAGCATAAAGTAGCCTAGATGCTAAACAGTGTGAAAAAGTAACGCTAAAAAAGTGAAGAAAAGTCATCTTTAGCCAGCTGTAGCGTTACATAACAACAAGGTGTAAATGCTACATGAGGAAATTAATTAAGAGATCATTATGACATTAATGTGAACAACAAAAGAAATGTAAGCTTGACTTGACTGACTAAATCCCATGTAACTTTATAGAAAATAATAACGTCTAGCCCATTGTACAGCTCGACACAAGCGTTCATTCATCATCTGTCTGTCCCAGTTCTACACCTGCATCAAATTAGCATCAGCGCTCACTCCTCAAACGAGTTCAGAGACACAATCGCTAATTAATTTGCCGCTTCAAAGCATGGGCTGACACTAGACTTGTCATCCAAAACAAGAGAAAATGAGCTGCGATAATTAGCCGAACTGCCGGCATTTTGCATAAAACGCCATCGATTCCTATTGTGCTCGGGTGAAGGAGTGTGGTCGTGTCACGAGTCGAGTTTAGCACGATTTGCGTAGCTTGTGCTCCAGCCGCTGCTCTCGGGGGGCTTCGACAAAGCGTGAGGTCGCAAATGGATTCGGTGTTGAAAAACGTGTCAAGATGAGCGGCCGCTGTTTTGTTGAGTGAGCAATTACAGCCGTCCTAAATCGCGTAGCTGTTAAACGATCTGTACCTGATCTCACAAAAATTTGGGATGTATTTCTGGAGGAAAAAAATTTCATAAATTAGTGTGGGCTTACAAGTAAACGTTCTTTAAAATGAAATGCAAAAACTGCAGGAACATACATACATATATTACGGGAAAAAAAATGTTTAGATCATTTTCACCCTTTCCTTTAGGAACAAACTGAAATCCAGTTTTATCTCTGAGAACTACTGAGCATGAGGTGCAAAATAACCAAACTTGAAGGTGCCATAACTTTAATAAAAAGGTGTTAGTATTATTATTATAAAGAAGTGTATCTGAGGTAGAACTGGGGCAGAGTATTAAGTTTATCGTGTCAAAAACAAACAATGGAACAAATCAATCAATGATTCTGAACAGAAACAAAATGGCTGCCTTCTGGCGTCGCTCTGACAGTCAGTTTTGAGGGCACAAAGTTTTACAAATTGCTAAGAATTTTTTTTTAATAATCATCACTATTTTGTTAATAAATAAGACATTTTCTCAGAATACTGAGGATAGCACAGTATAACAGTCTGCCTGACTTGAATAATCATAGCGAATACAGTCGAGAGTTCATTTACAATAATGTGAAGTCGTTATGCCACTAGGAGATTTCTCTCTTTCTTTCGCTCTAGATGCTAAGTATGATAGTGTGGATGCTGTTAGCTGGGATCTTGGCATCTTTGTCATCACCGCTGATGCGGAACATGATGTCTGTGTTGGATGGGATGGTGGTCGTCCCGCTGAGAGGTTTTCCCAACCAGCCGTGAGCTCCTCGCTTGTACATCCTCACTGTCACCTACAACAACCAGAGACGTTCACATTCAGCATGCTAACATCAGCAGGCTAACATCAGCATGCTTATGTCCAAATTCTAACAATGAAACGAAAATCAGCATGTTAACATAATAATGCTAAGTCAATTCAAGTCAAGTCAATTTTATTTATATAGCGCTTTTAACAATTGACATTGTCGCAAAGCAGCTTTACACAATAAAAAGAAGTAAGTCTGTATGCAATGTGTATGAATCAAAATAATCAGATGGTCCCTGATGAACGAGCCGAGGGCGACGGTGGCAAGGAAAAACTCCCTGGGATGGTAATAGGAAGAAACCTTGAGAGGAACCAGACTCAACAGGGACCCCATCCTCATCTGGGTGATAACGGATAGCAGGGATTGATCCGCATAATGTGTACTGGAAGTTCAGTGTAACAGGAGATGTATTAAAATTAAAATTAAAAGGAGTCCAGTTTGTTCCTGGAGGCTCAGGTAGACTGTAGGAGATTCCAGTCCTGAGCTATCGAACAACTGAAGTCACAGGTCCCCAGAGCATCAATCGATGATAGGACAGTCTTAATGGAAACCGTCCCCAGCCACCATACGAATCCAGGCAGACCACACGGGGCATCCATGCGACGAGATCTCCAACCAGAAGCAGGACTCCAGGACGGGTTAGACCTGACTAACATCAGCACACAAGCTAACATCAGAATGCTAACGTCAGCACACTACCTGTCATATCGAGTCCCTAGTACCCACAAGATAACCTGTTTCTGATTGTAATTTTGATTTAAAACCAGATTGTAATTCAAATTCAGATTCCAAATCTAACTCCGATTCAAATCCTCTTTCCGATTCAGATTTTCTAATTCTAAATTACATTCAGATTTTTTATTCAGATTTGAAATCTGATTTATGTTCTAATTCAGATTACCATTCACACTTGAACTCAGAAGGACATTCTGAATCCAAACGAGATTTAAACTGTGATTCTAATTCAGTTTAAAATTGTGATGGAGTCGGTTTTAGATTTAGATCCAAATTCTAATTCAAACTTTAATTCAAACTACAATTCTAATTTGAAATATGATTACGGTTCAGGATCAAATTCTCACTCAGACTGTAATTCACATTATGATCATCATTATTATTATTATTTTTTTTTTCAGATAAAAACTTAAGGATTATGTCATATGGTTTAATATCACAGGGTCAATTTATTCACTTGACAAACATATAATAAGATAAGGATAAAAAAAAAAAGGTTTTAGGATCTGGAGGTCATAAAGGTCACAACCCTGACTGAGACTTTCGCTCCATCCAGGACCTTCATGTTTGACCTCTGCAGGCCAAGCTGTTGCTCACAGGCTGAGCAGGAGGATCAATTCAGATTCGATTCGGTCAGAAGCCACCTGGACGCCGTTGCCATCATCATCATCATCATGGAAATGACAAACCAGAGAGAGGAACTCTTTTCACTCGGATGTTGATTATTTTCCTCTAACAGCATGTCCCCAGGTCTTTTATTCTTCCTGAAAATGTTACAGCTTCATTTCTGACACCGGAGACTCCTTCCATAAATTATCAATTCAGTATACGTTTCCATACATATCAACGTTTTGGCAACGCGTTCCCCTGTAAGTCCCTGTCAACAGGCTGTTACCATAGAAACGGTAAACTATTAAAACGAACAGAACCAGACTCTGAGCCGTGCCGTTAATCAGCACCTTTAGACTCGAGAGTGGAACAATAACGCTCGAGCTGCTTAACACACTCGTCCTCTGAGGTCTGTGATTGAATGAAATAAGACGTGATTTGCGTCAGAGTGTGTACGAGCGTCCCGCTGTGTGACTCGGCAATTCAGCAGGACACACACTTCAGCATCAAAGAGAAAAGCAGTGTATCTTTGAACAAGCCAAGATTGGACTCAGATTTCTCTCGCTCTCCATACAGCTTAACGAAGTGTGTGCTCAGCATGGCACACACACACACACACACACACACACACACACACACTGTTATCCGGCTGGACAATGGCCACCTTAATGAGATTTGCGTGGCCGGATAATTGAACTCTGTTCCATTTCAAAGGAAAAATCTGCAGCACTTCTGCTGTTTGACGCGCCTTATACACAAGATTAAAGTGTACAACCGTGTCCACCTCCACAACACACACTCACTCACATACACACACACACACACACACACACACACACACACACATACACTGGGGAAGATGATGTTTTTTGCTATAAACATGGACAATTTTTTCAATTATGGTTTGTGTGAGAGCGGTGTGTGCCGGCGAGGGTGTTTGGCTAATGGCCGCAGGTCGAGGTTCAGCGAGTGGAGCTTATTGCAGACACGCGCCGAGGCTTTTATGAGCGACACATCAAAAGGCAGATAAACTACCGAAAAGAGGAAAGATGGAATTGAAAATTTCATCTCCATTTCTGTAAAAATGTGTTTTAGTCTCTCTTTTGTAACAGAAAATGTAATTTAGACAGCAAAAAAGCATGCGTGTGCGTGAGTGTGTGTGCACATGAGTGTGTGTGTGCACGCGAGTGTTTGTGTGTGTGGTACAGGAGATACTATTTTATAATATTATGTGGGTTTAGGTTTTTACTGAAAAATATTCCAATAAAAAAAATGCTCATTGTCTTAGTACAGGAGGCGTGGCCTCTGTATATCATTCTTGGTAAAGGAGGCGTGGCTTCTGTGTGTCAGTCTCAATGAAGGAGGCGTGACCTCTGTATATCAGCCTCAGGGGAGGAGGCGTGGCCTCTGAGTGTCAGTGACGGAGGCCTGGCCTCTGTGTGTCAGTCTCTATTAAGGGGGCGTGGTATCTGTATAATCAGCCTCAGTGAAGGAGGTGTGGCCTCTGTGTGTCAGTCTCAATGAAGGAGGCGTGACCTCTGTATATCAGCCTCAGGGGAGGAGGCGTGGCCTCTGAGTGTCAGTGACGGAGGCCTGGCCTCTGTGTGTCAGTCTCTATTAAGGGGGCGTGGTATCTGTATAATCAGCCTCAGTGAAGGAGGTGTGGCCTCTGTGTGTCAGTCTCAATGAAGGAGGCGTGACCTCTGTATATCAGCCTCAGGGGAGGAGGCGTGGCCTCTGAGTGTCAGTGACGGAGGCCTGGCCTCTGTGTGTCAGTCTCTATTAAGGGGGCGTGGTATCTGTATAATCAGCCTCAGTGAAGGAGGTGTGGCCTCTGTGTGTCAGTCTCAATGAAGGAGGCGTGACCTCTGTATATCAGCCTCAGGGGAGGAGGCGTGGCCTCTGAGTGTCAGTGACGGAGGCCTGGCCTCTGTGTGTCAGTCTCTATTAAGGGGGCGTGGTATCTGTATAATCAGCCTCAGTGAAGGAGGTGTGGCCTCTGTGTGTCAGTCTCAATGAAGGAGGCGTGACCTCTGTATATCAGCCTCAGGGGAGGAGGCGTGGCCTCTGAGTGTCAGTGACGGAGGCCTGGCCTCTGTGTGTCAGTCTCTATTAAGGGGGCGTGGTATCTGTATAATCAGCCTCAGTGAAGGAGGTGTGGCCTCTGTGTGTCAGTCTCAATGAAGGAGGCGTGACCTCTGTATATCAGCCTCAGGGGAGGAGGCGTGGCCTCTGAGTGTCAGTGACGGAGGCCTGGCCTCTGTGTGTCAGTCTCTATTAAGGGGGCGTGGTATCTGTATAATCAGCCTCAGTGAAGGAGGTGTGGCCTCTGTGTGTCGGTCTCAATTAAGGAGGCGTGGCTTCTGTGTCAGTTTCAGTGAAGGAGGCGTGGCCTTTGTGGCTCTGTTCCATCAAAATAGTTTAAAGTGCTAACAGAAAGACACTGTTGGTTTTTAATCTAAAGCTTTACTAAGTATTGAACACAGCACGAGTGTTATGAAGTGTTTATTACTAATGTACGATTCTGTACTCATGTAAACACCTCCCACAGTGCCTGCAATCACTCTACACCACACTACAGAACACAGAGCGTCAAACACGCGGTTGAGGTTACGATCTGGAATTCTTCTGCATCTCACTTTACACTGACACCTGACCCGCTGGAATGAAACACAGCTTGATTAATTCTGGCATGCTGAAACAATAGCACCTTGAATTTGGCTTTTACATGGCAGACGTCTGGCCGTGTGCGGGGGAGATGTGAGACTGACACAACAGCTATTTGTCTACAATCAACCTCAAACCTCGGGAAATCATCAGCATGATAAAACACGACAACTCCGAGTTCAAAGGCACTCGGAGATTTATCAGCTCTTCTTTCCACCAGCTTATCACAGAGAGGACAGGCTTGAATTCACCATCACACCGAAATGTCCAACATCAGGACACACTTGTGCTCACCATCGCACCAATCAGGAGTGTATTCTGAGTCTTGAGTCTGAGACAGAGCCGTGCTGATGTTTCTGCACTGATGTGATTGCTGTGTTTGATGTACAGAGCGATGAGGGTGGTTTGGGAAAGTCCTTCCATCTAATAAACATTACACAACAAAAAACTGTACGCTCAGCTTTAATCAGATAGAGGTCTCCTGTAAATCTAAAAACAGATAGACAGATCATAAAACATAGAGACAGGAGAGACAGACAGGCAGACAGACTGAAAACAAAGGGCACAGACAAACAGAACGATAGAATCAGTCAGACAGAAAGGCAGAGACAGTACCAGACAGACAGACAGACACAAAAACAAAGACACAGACATAAACAGTGAAAGACAGACAGACAGACAAAAAAGGACATAAGGAATCAAACAGACCGAAAGAGATACAGAGTCAGACAGACAGAAAGAGAGACTGACAAGTCTAGAAGAAATAAAGAGTCAGAATGAAGGAAAGACACAAATACAGAGACATGAACACAGATACAAATGAAGCGCTTGACATACAGACAGAAATACAGACACAGAGATACAGACATACAGGCAGATAGAGATAGACACAGGGAAAGACAAGAGATACACGCAGACAGACAAGCAATCAGGCTGGAAGAAATAAAGAGTCAGACAGACAAACAGAGAACAGACGTGCAGAACACAGAGACACAAAGACAAACAGAGACAGAGACAGAGACAGTCAAGGGATAGAGACAGAGAGACAGTTAAAGCTGCTCATGTGATCTTTCCGATGTTCAGCCTATTAAGAAAGAGATTTCTGCATGCTTCCTGTCTGGTCTCAGGTGTGTGTCCTCAGCACTCAGGTGTGAGCTTTGACTGAATCTTTCTCAGACACACACACACACACACACACACACACACACACACACACACACACACACACACACACACACAAATCTGGGATCAGATAATCCTATCACCTCAGGCCACTTCCTCCTGAACTCAAATTAACACTAATCAGGACACACCCTGAGGTGTAGTGTACACTTCAGCCCTAATCCCTACACACACACACACACACACACACACACACACACACACACACACACACTTATACACACTCTTACATCTTAAACACAAGAAAGTAATTTTATAAAATGTAACAAGAACCTGAAAAGAGGTAAAAACATAATCTGTGCTCAATAATTAAATCTGTAAAACCTTTAACTGCTTCTGAACAGAAAGAGGTGCTGGTGCCGAGTTTCTCGTACACAAGTGAAAGGGTTGAGAGTCCACAATCAAGCACCGGCACCATCTCCTAAGAATCAGTCAGGGCCTGCATGCTCACAGGTTTCCACTGTTCTGCTGGGAGGGAGTGCAGAAACCGGTGGAGAGCGATGCACCCGCGCATTTCCTCAGAGTACGGTGAAAAGTAGGTTCTCTGGGTCTCACCGGAGAGCAATGGCACAAGCAATGGCCACAATTTTGAGTTCTGCCATGTGCTTGAACATTAGCTGGAAAGCCTCAATGGTATCATACAACGAAAGCTTGGGCTGCAGACTTTGTGCCTCATGATGGGGTTTGGGAATAGACACATCAGTGTCACCTCACAGCTGTTGATGTTGTGGTGGTGGCTTGCTGCTGTAGGCTGGCTTTGAGAAGATGGTGAAGGTACTGCTCTTTGATGGGTTGACTGCAAGTTTCTGTGCTTGGAGTCTTCAGGCCTAGTGGGAGAGCCTCGGTGATGAGCAGTGGTAAACTTGTACAGTAGGTAAGCAGCAGTTGTGGCAGATAAAGGCCCGGGGTGAGCTGGCTATAGGTCCGCCGAAATTGAAGTGAAAGTCAAGATCCTGCTCGAGGAGACTCCATAAACTCATTCAAAAGTTGAATACAGTTAGCCAGCTAAATGTGTCTGTTATTGCAACTTCTCAATAAGAACATGAGCTAAGTAGCTACACGTTTGCTCCAACCTCATGCTGTACGACTTCACCCAACTCCATGCTCCCTCACTTCACACTCTGTGTTCAGCCTTGTCTCCTGCTCTATGCGTTCCACTTGTTCAACATGTTTCCCCGACCTCACGCTCTACGCGTTAGTCATTAGCCTTTCTTACCGGACTGGTGAAGTGATTTTTTTTTTTTTTTACATTTCAGATTTCGAGCATGACTGATTGTGCGGGATAAAACCCAGCAAATTGGGAAAGTCCCCTTAGACACACCCACGTTTATAAACAAATACACTAACATTTTATCTTGTTTTGTGAGTCCTTTATTCCTGTTGATAACACAGAGCTTCATTGTACAGGAATTTCTTATGAAATGTTTCACTGATGTTTTTCACTTTAACTCTGAGTATTTATTACAGGAAATAAATCCACCTCAGGTCAATCACACAACCTCTTATACTGTGGCTTATCCCCCCCCCTTTAAAAAAAATCAACACACAGTATTTAAATAGAAAAGATATGAATAATTGATCTGTATAAACACTCAGGCTACTTTTGCTTAAAATGACCATATTTCTGAGCATTGCTATTTTTTTTTACATTCTGTGTTGTTTTAAAGAAAAAAAATAGAATTTTAATTAATATTATTAAAAATAAATAAAAAAAACTCTTATACATGTATTTTTTAGGTTAAAATTCATTAAATTAATTTTTTATAAATTATTTATTATTAAAATAATTTACTTCTTGTATAAAAATGAACAATAATAATTTAATAAGTAATTAGTTACTTTTTAAAATTTTATTATAACTTTTTTTTTTTTTTTTTTTACATATTATCAGAATTATACATATTACTTTATTTCTCTCATTTTTGAGGCATCACGAAGACAGATTAATGCTTTCCTGGACTTAAATGAGGGAGGACATATCTTGTTAAAAATATTACAAGTAAGTATTTAATAACTGCTAAAATAAAGTTTATGAAATAGTTTTTAGGTGTAGGTGTTAGTTTCGCACCCTTCCCCATATAATGTTGAAGATTTAACAAAAGCAGACAGCCCAGACATGGAACGTCTTCTGTGTCAACTTTCATTCCAAGAGGTTTATCTTCTCTTTTCTTCTCCCTTTTTTCTCCACAGAGGTGTCTATAAATTTTCAAAGGGATGCTCCTGTCGCTTTTTTTATGAACGTGTGTAATACGAACGCAGACAGCCGAGCTTCCTGCCAAGTCCTAAATCAGTGCATAATGATCAATTACACTCGATAGGGTAAGTCTCCACAAGGTACGCCAGGCATTTGAGTAAGAACTATGTTTGAACCTTTATGTGAGCTATGACAAGCGTTTCGATGCCAACACGCTGCAACGTGAGAAGCTCTAATAACGTCTGCGCTGTGGTGTAGAGTGTGCATACAGAACATGTGGAACGGCCAGAATCAGTCAGGACTCGGGGTTTAGGAGTCCTGCTTGTTAGAAAGCCAGAACGATGGGGGGGGGATTTCCAGAACGCTCTCTAAACACCGCTGTACGTCGGTTAGCCGCAGGACCGCGGGGATTCTTCCTGCGAAATGTAAGCGCGATGCTGCCGTGTCGTCTGTAAACTAAACTTTGGCTGCGTGACGCTGTGTGGTCTGCTCAACATGGCTGCCAGGGATTTCTCAGTCAACGAGACAGATACGACTAAAATATCAGACGAAACCGCAATCTGTGCCAGTTTACCCGCAGAAGCATGAACTGAAGTGAGACACGGTGTCGAGTGTCACGTCTGCAGTGCAACCGAAGGGAAGGCGGAATTATTGGGATTCGCTGTGCATCTGGGTTACGCAAAGTTTACATTTCTCTGCCTAAAGAACTTAGAAGTTACATCCATATAAATAAAAGAAAGATTTGGTTTGTACATTAGTCAGAACTCGCTCTTTCAATGATATCTTGGAGGACCAGAAACCAGTCTGAGAAGAACTTTCTGTCTGTCTGTCTGTATGGTTTTATGACTGTGTGTCTGTTCAGCCAATGTTGTCAGAGCATCACGCAGGACTGGCTGGATAGAACTGAATTCAACTTCGTCAGCCTTCGGTATTCGCCTGCAGTTAACTCTGTGCTATAAATGAAATCAAAATGTTAAGCAGAAGGGAACTTATGAGCAGTTATGTGCCAAATTACGTCAAAGCAGCCAGCGCTGTTTTGGATGAATACATCGTTTCAGAGGTGGGCGTGGCTATGCAAAGCCCTCGACAGAGCCAATCAATGCGATAGTTGACCGTAAATACACAGAATCTGTGGAAGACACAGAAACGACCGTAATGGACCTATAGGGCGCCCAAATCCTCACGAAACACAAATGAATGTGATTGATTACTTCAGAAAGGGAAGATCCACTATCAAAACTTAATCTTCAACGATGTTAATACAGATTATTGTACGTTTGTTCTTCCTGAGGGAAGTTTAAATCCAGTTTGCCTCATGTGTTCTGAAACCGTGGTGCTAATAAAAAGCAGTAATGTGAAGCACCACTATGAGACGAAAAAACACGGGTTGTTAGAGCAGACGTATCTGCAGCAGCCCAAGGTTGTAAATACAGTTAATAACAACGTTACAAACAGTTCTTCTTCTTTTGGCTGCTCCTATTAGGGGTCGCCACAGCGGACCATTTGTCTCCATCTAACTCTGTCTGCTACATCTTCCCTTGTCCCTCCTGTATGTCCTCCATCACCACATCCACAAACCTACTCTTGGGCCTCCCTCTTCTCCTCCTGCCTGCCAGCTCCATCTCTAACATTCTCCTGTTATGAACAGTTACGTGTCGGATTTAATAATCTTCTTTAAACAGGGAGTGTATTTGTCTGACGACGAGAGAAGTCCAAACAAGGCATCAGACACTCAAACTTACAGAATGTGATTTCTGTGTATTAAGTTAGACAGAGAGTTTCTGCTGTACAGAGAGACACACAGACGTGTACGTGGACTTCAACCTGAAATAATAATAATAATAATAATAATAATAATATCACTCATTACATTAAAGATCAGCAGATTATTATTAGATTTAACCTTTTAACTCCTTCTACAAACTATTTAATCGTTATTCCTAGTAAGGAATAAAACACTTTTGTGTTGTGTCGCTCTAAAAAACAATCGATGCGTGAAAAAAAGCAGTTACCAAGAAAAATTATCAAATTAAACTCACCAATGATTAAAACTATTTTATATAACAGTTAGACATAGAGTACAGACATAGAGTACAACAGCACCGGGACGTTTATCTATATGTATTACTCAGTAATTAGACTAATTGTTGGTCGGCCACATTCACAACCAGTCACAGAAGCACTTTTAGCACTTTTAAATATAAAACGCTGTCGCCTTAGTAACTGCTTATAAGTCGCTCCAAATCACCTAAGTGTACATACTGCACTAGCTTTCTCGCTAACGGTCAGTCGCCAGCTCTGCCAGTCGTGGTTCGTTAGTTCCGCCAGGTGCGCAAGGATATGCATTGGAGGAGCAAAATAACTGGTTAAACAAACAAATCATAATCTGTTGATAATAAATGGTGTTTGTGGAACTTTTGTATATAAGCGATATCACACTCAAGGTCATGCTGTTATGCATAAATATCAGCACGGCTGTGTTATGTTCAGTACTGGGGCTGCAACAGGACGCTCGCCCTTGTGTGAAACTGCTTAAATTTATTACAAAATTATGTAGTACCTGCTTATAATTACAGGAGATTTAGGGTGCTTTCACACCTGCCTTATTTAGTACGGTTGAATCGCACTAGAGTTCGTTTTCCATCTTGGTGCGGTTCGTTTGGGCAGGTGTGAATGCAGCAATTGCACTCTAGTTCGGACCAAAATCGGACCAAACAAGCGTACCGAGACCTCCTCGAAGAGATGGTCTCGGTACGCTTTCAAACGAACACTGGAGCGGTTCGTTTGTGGTGAGAACACGTTCCGAACTTGAACAGACCCAACTGCAAAACGTACTGCACATTTTTGGACTAATCCAGCTGCGTTGTGCATTGTGGGATAAGGACTAGTATTAGTAAACAATTTTAAACAGCGTGAGAAAGGGTATAATATTACCTGATGGATTGTTGGTGATATTTCCGGAAGATGACCATGTCACAGTTTCGCAAAATTAATGCACGCCTCCTCCTGAAGTTACTTGAGATGCGCCTTCGCTGTTTGTAGTGCATTAAAACATTGTTTTCCAGCCGCATCCGCGCTTAATTCTCAAATTGTACGCTTTGTCTGTATTGATGTATATAAAAAATATAGCACACAATGACCAAGGATATAATTAGGCTGCAAAGTCGTCTCTCCATACTAAAGAGCGGCATGTTGTCTGCCGGCTTTTCCTCCTGTCTTTGTTTACTTCCGGGAGTTCCTTTGCTAATTTCCCGCACGTCAATTCTGACCAATCAAAAAGCAGATTAGGAAATACGTTCAATGACACATGTGGCCACCGAGTGATGTGGATGTTATCACGTGACTGCATTTTGGTTCGATTCAACTGGTTCGGACCAGAGCAATCAGTATGGTGTGAAAAGGAACCAAAACGGCAGAAAAACGATACAATGTATCTGTTGTTGCACTTGGTCCGGACCAAATGAACAGAACCACAGGTGTGAAAGCACCTTTAATGCCCAAGCTTAATTCAGTTCCTCTTCACTCTTTCTTCACAGCAGGTGTGAACAGGCATGTTACTGAGAACCACAAAATGGACTGGAGAGGCCTTCCATAAACAATGAGTAAACATCTCCTTACAGAAAACTCCACTGCATTTCACAATAAAAACAAATCAGCCTATTATTAACAGAGAATCCACAGTACAGGTCAACGTCCCTGTTAATGGCGGTTACCATAGAAACGATAACTTATTTGATAGAAAAATAAATCAACAACTTATGACCAATCAGAACCTGGGACTGAACAGTGCTGCAGCATTAAGAGCCATAAAAACAAATTGTTATGAGTAACTGATTATGTAAGTACATTAAAGCTTTAGGATATTTATCAGGACTGGCATGTGTAGAATATTTAAAAATTTTTCACAAATGATTGTAGAAGACACCCTACTGAGGAAAAGTAATATGAGAGGAACTAGCTAGCAGGTTTGAACAAAAAAAAAATTGATGAGGAAATGGTGTAACATTTTTATTGTTTGCAAAAAAAAAAAAAAAAAAATCACATTCTGACCTGTTTTTTTATTTACAAAGTAAACTGAAATGTAATTGCAAAAGGGTGAAAAGGACACCTGGATATAACACCAAATGACCGCCAACAAGGACAAAAGGGCCTGGTAGTGGCACTTGGAGGACACCAATCGCTTATGTTCAGTGTCACATGATATAACGACAGATACGTCCCGTCTTTCCTGGAACTCGACAAAGTCCCTCTAAGCCTCTCTGTAGTAGTTACAAGTAGTCGTAAGTGTCTTTTTTTCGAACCACTCCCTCGAGTGTTTCCATTAAACGGTGACATCTTCTCTCGACAGCCGTCTGGGCAAAACCTGTATCGTCTTCTCTCCGTTCCTCCTCAGGGAGACAGCGCTATTTGTTTCTCTTGTGCATTTTTCGGCTCCAGGGCCCGAGGCTGTCGGACGGGAGAACCACAAAGGGACGAGAGCTCAGTTAACCGACTCTCACTCTTAATTGAGGGAGAGAAAAAGCAAAAAAAAAAAAAAAAAATGACCTCACCTTTCACATTTCAACAGGTTTTCCTCTGGTCATAAATCTCTCCGCAGGTTCCCTGTCGCTCTTACCATCGACTCACCTGGCCTAAAGTGACGCACCTCAAAAAACACGACGCTTTTGTTCCACACTCATTTAGATCCAGGCAGATAAGGAAGACTATATGCTTTCTGCCTGTGTGTCTGATTCGCTTGTCATTCGCCTGCAGCAAGACAAGGTCTGTATGACTGCACGGGTCACGGACGGGCGTGTTGGCCATGTCCGAACACACACCATGCAAAAAGCGCAAGGAAATATTAAACATTTAAAAGGTCTTAATATTAAACCTTGATGAACACCAAGAATCTGTAATTCTACAGTTGCAGTTGCAGGAGATTACATGAAATTATGGCATGATGATGATTGATATTAGGGAAGTAACTGAATATAATACAGAATAAACAGAATAAACTGATAATTTGATCTAAACAGTTACAAATGCAGTGCTTGGTAACAGCCTGATTAACTGCTGTGGTTTTTAATTATGCCACTGTTCATGAAGGCTGTTCATATCTAACCAGGACTGGGGAATGAAATGTCTGGTGATCTATTTTTGCACAAGACTTGAAGCACAGTTGAGACTTGTAGCTGCACTAAAATAGTTTAAAAGTACAAAAGTTTTAAAGGAGGCCGTACGCTCGTGAATGACGATCTCGTGCGTGGTGGCGCGGAGCCCGCTGCAGCCGTAAAGATCATTAACATTCAGTGAGTGGAACGCCAGATCCTTGAAAAAGGATCGATAACTTGTCGCAAAATTTGCGAGACAAAAAGAGACGCATCTATCTGCGAGAACTGCACACAGAATCATTTACCAACACCATGTGCACATTACAGGAACTCAAATCCCCCGTATGGTCCTGAAGCTATTTCTGCATATTTGGAAACGGCATTAAAGGAGTTCTTGGGAGGCCAGCGTTTCATATGATCATGCAAGTACTAGTGCAACACTGGGATAAGTGCATTAGTGAAGCAGGGGATTATATTGAGAAATAAAGGGAGTTTTTACTCCCTGAACCTATGTTTTATTTATTATTTTTTTTCCAGCCCAATTCAGTTTATTAAAAAATGGTCAGCTGATTTCTCGCAGCAGTTTGTAATTATCTTGCCTTGATTAAGTCTTTCGTTTATCATATACGTGTTACGCCTTATTTTGCTGTGTGTTTTGTGTTTACATTTACATGTGGCCTCTTTTTGACATTGAGTTTTAATCCAAAGCCAGATTTACGCATTTCCAGACAGTGCTAGTGCGTCACACCGCTAATCTATTGATAAGTCGAATTCCCTACATCTAATAATCTCTGAGATACAAATTAACCTCCAATCACTGAATCCGCCATGAGGAATCACAGCGAGTTAGGTGAAGCCTTCACACTCTCTAACAATGGCATGTGATCACCTGTACGCTTGGCAACACACCCAGCCCTCATTGGGTTACAGATCCTGGCACCGGTTTGCAGGTATGAAGGGCGTGTTACCTAAAGCTACAGGTGCCGTGTTTCAGGTGAACTCGCTGTAAACTCACACCGTCTGACTCTTTTGTTCTGTCATGTCTCAAACAAGATGTAGACAAAAAAAAGACAAAAAAAACAAAAAAAAAAAAAAAACTGAAGTCTCCTTGCTCGCCTCGCCGTCGTGAGATGAAACCCGTTGGCAGCAAAGCTGTGTCAAAAAAAAAAAGAACGTACAAATCAAATGTTTAATTCAAGTCAGGAAATTAACACGTTTCCTAGGACCAGCTTCATCACTAAGGTTTCACAACGCTTCCCTAAGCTGACCCTCTGAAACTCTAGCTCTTATTAGATTGGAAGTATTAGAGCAACGGCAATAATTATTCCCATCCATTCACGCTCTGCTTCCTTTATTCCGCTCCATTCTAAGCGCAGTTACCACCAGAGGTTAAAATATGAAACGCACTTCTTGGGCTGAACGGCTGCAGCCTTTTTTTTTTTCTCCCCGGCCTAAACTCGAGAGCGCAATTTATGGCTGATTTAATTTGGCTCTTCGCAAACATTCCTAATGACATTAGTCCCGCTGCATACACTGACTGCCTCCGTCTTATTCCATTAACCCCCCAAATCGGGTTTAAAGACCATATTGATGCCGAGCATTATTAAGGGTGATTATCAAAACAACAGACAATGGGCCAAAGTGTCCGCTAACCAGTTTATGTGTAATTTCGCAGAGCCACAACAGATGGCCGAGGCAGTAAATTACAGCCTGCTGCTCCTGCTGCCGCTCCTGCTGTAGAGAACTGTACTTCAGCAGTAATGTGGAAATGCAGCAGGCCGTAGATAAGGAGGGTCGTTGCAAAATGGCTTCCTCGTAATTGGGGGGAGCAGAATGAAAGCCGGGGGAACAGGTGTGACCCGAAAGTGCGTCGGACGTCTCGTCACGTATACGGGACAGAAAAGAAACGGGAAAAGGACGAGATGTAGCTTGGGGGACTGGGGACAAGTGACAGCTTGTAAATCAGCAACAGATATTAATGATTCGAGCAAAACTGGTGTTTCTCTGAATGATCAGAAACAGTCAGGTTTATACCAACGGGCTCAGTTTGAATACATTATCGTTTCTATAGCAACAGCTCATTCATTGCTAGAACAATATACTACTAAGTACGCAATAATAACCGAATCATAGATGTGCGTTGATATGGTGAAGATTTCTGCTTAGAGATGTTCAACATTTATGGAAGGAGTCTCCAGTGCCAGTGTTTTAGTAACAAAGCTAACGAGTTTCTCTTTGAAGCATTTTTCCCTCCCACTTATTAATAAGACAAAATAATAGGAACGGGAACTCCCCGACCCCCCCCCCCCCCAACCCCCCAAGACGTTAAACAAACATGAAATGTAACTCTAAACGTATAAAACTATGATGCATCATTCTTTAGTAAATTAAAACTAGTGTTGGTTGGTGGGTTGATGAAGTGTAAAAGAAAATAAACAAGTCAGGACGAGGTTCAGAGGTGGAAACAGAGACTCGGCTTGATGAGACCACCCGGGCGTTAGTTAATTTCCTACAACAGCACGATACGGTGTGACACAGTGTTTGATAAATGTGACACAAGTGGTCGACACTATATTAGTCCTTCAGGGAAACTGATTCGAACTGAACGTTGATCCGATCTTTGGTCATGGTCACACTCCTGGTCCGACACCGGTTTTGTGAGTAAGTTAATGAGAGAAGCAGATTTACTGAGACTGCAGAGTTAATGCTCGCTGCAAATGAAACCACAGAGACTTGACAAAAGCCCTCGATTCGTTTCAACCCTCATGGTTCCAGACGTATGACTTGCAAATTTCTGCGTCATTATGCGCACCGGGCCAATCGGCAGGTCCGACTCGCTGACAGATATGCAAATCGGTCCACTCCATCCACTTCACTCCTTTGATTCGGGGCCAATTAAAGCAAATGCTGCTCGGCGTGTATAATGAAGTGGCTGTGCTGCGGCGACTTGCCTGACTGGATAAATGAACGCTTATTGATCTTCCTTTAGTGTCTATTGATAGCATCCTGCGCTGAAAGACTCCAAAACAAATGGCCGTTTAAGAGACGAGGCCCCCGCCCCTGGCCGCGCGGCTACGCTAATAACAAATGATATTAACAACAAAAGCAGAGATGTCTCTGTAATTAGCAATCACGGCACTTAGAGGCTGACGCAGCTGACGATGAGGATGATGATGATGATGATGATACAAAACAAAACTCTGAGCGCAGGAGAAGCAGCATCCTGATTGATTAATAATAGCCGTCTGGACAAAAAGGAAATAACGGGATGAATCAGCGTGAGAGATGTAAATAAAATGCAGAGAGGGGAAATAGCTGCACTTGAGACGCTTAACAGGGAGATAAACACGTAAACAAAGCCGAGGCCGAGACGTCTCCCCGAGAGAAACAGGTGCCGTCTGCTTTTCTGTTCGGAGCTGCAGCTCCAGCCTGTGGCCATGTTGTTTTTAAAAGCCTTCATCGCACCCTGTAAATCAAACTAAACACATAATGGACATGGTAAGTAGTTCATTTTAAAATCAATGCCACTAATTCGGTTTGCGGCTGAGATACCGGATGAGCAGATGGAGCTGCAACTCCTCTTATACATTTCACTTACACGCTACTAAACCTCAGTCTTAATCATCATCCAGGTGAAATTATGTATTTTCTGACTGATTGACTGATCTTTTCCCAATGGGTAATTTTTTGGGGAAAAAAAACAAACAAATTTTTCTATTTTGTAGTCTAATTATTAATGTTGTTTTAAAATATATATTATTATTAATACTACTAATAATAAAATTACTATTATTACTACTAACAAGGATAATGATTTTTCTATTTTATATTGTAATACTTACAGTACATAAAAAACAATAAAGTAAATATAAAATATAAATAATACTATAAAATTAAGTTGTTTTTTTTTTTGTTGCAATTTTGCACTAGCTGTCAATTGCAAATATAAAAAACACAAATAGCTATAGTGGTAATAATAATAATAACAATAATATTTTTTTTATTCATATTTTCTATTTCGTATTATTTCTTGTGGGAAAAAACAATTACTCCTGACATTACTCTTTTTAAACTATATACATTAAACATAAAAATTATGATATATTATTCATTAAAAATATAAAAAGATAAAAACTCAATAAATAACTACTACTACTACTACTAATAATAATAATTTCATACATCACTTGTTAGAATTAAAAATAAAATCTATTTCATACTTTGGCATTTATTTATTCAGTAAAGTAAAGAAATATGTCTAGGATATAATATTTAAATTATTATTATTATTATTATTAGTAGTAATAGTAGTATTTATTATATTAGATATGTTTTGTTTCTAAGCTTTTCCTTTTCAAATTATGTTCAGATTTTTATCTTTTGAAATCTTTCAACTCTTTCATTTCCACATTCTTCTTAGTTTTATTATTTGGTTTTATTATTTACTTGTTATTAGTAGCAGATGTTTTGTTAAAAAAGTCATCCTAACTTTATTATTTCTTAAATTTATTGAAACAAAAAATGAAAACGTCATAAAGCTTTGAAGTTACAGCTTTACCCCTGAATATTACAAAGAAGCGCTGACACTGGAGACTCCTTCTATACAATGTTACAGAAACATTTTCTTTTCCAGATATCAATTAACACACACTTTGTGAATGGTTTGTTGCTATAGAAACGATAACGTATCAGAATGAGCGCATTAATATAAACCTGTGCAGCCGTCAGACAGAACGAATCAACACGGCCTGACCAATCAGAGCGCAGCAGAAAAGAAGTCTGAGGAAGAGTTTGCTGTGAATGCAAAAAATAAAAAAATTAACAGTAAATATAATCTAAAAATAGTTTAACAGTAATTTACAGTAAGTCCTTTGGCTCAGTTAACATGAACTGGACTTGAACTTGAAATGTAACTAAGGCTGGTGATACATAAAAATCATGCTCATGTATTTTTATATTTTTTTCTAAGCTTCAATCAATGCTTTTAGATTCTTTTCCTCGCTAACGAGCCGGCGTTCGTTTGTCCGCGGCGCTCGTGTTGTGTGCAGGAAGGTGAGCGTCAGACTGTTGCCACAGATACATTTCAGGATAAATTCCGTAATTGAACCGGTCAGGGATTCTCGAATGCTAATTTGACGGGCGCTCGCGTTCCTTTCGTCATCGCTTAGCACCGAGTGACGCGTGAAAGAGACGAGCGCGCTCATGCTGAACAAAGCGCGACAAAGGGGCGGAGGAGAGAACAGGGCTAATGAATAGCATCAGAGAAAAGAGCAGAGGAGAAGCTTTGTGCTGGATCACTGTTTAACTGCAGTGGACTCGAGCTATAGTGTGTGTGTGTGTGTGTGTGTGATATTTGACTGGCTAATAACAAATCATGATTAAATCCTCACACCAGGTTTACTTCATTATCACAATGATGGACATGGATCAGGGACCATGAAGAACCTGGACACAAACTCGCCCTAATAGGAAGGTAGACTTTACCTAAACGTCCTGCCTACAGAGGGAACCTCTCAAGTGGACGAGGTCATTTTAGAAGCGTCTCAATTTCACACCACGTGTAGTAAATGTGACTATAAAAAGAACAAACGATGACATTGATGATCTTTCTATAATAGCTAACAATATATTTCCTAGCCACGCCCCCATCAGGTTGTCACTCGCTCACCAGGTCTGATCAGATCCCACCGCGCTTCAGCCAGGAAGTGAAGGTGTGAGGTATTGGACCCAGTATTTATACTAAATCCTCTAAACGTGACAAAGATGTGCTGCATGCGTGCGATGAACATGTCAAGCACCAGGAGAACGTGATACGAACTTAATGCGGTCTTCTACAACGTCTCCTAATGTGTCCCACCGTGGTCATAACACGAGCCTGAAGAGGGCGCTGTGAGAACTCCGACGCAGTGACGACTCGGTCAGGACGCCGTCCGGTCTTTCCTGTCTGCGCCGTGCTTGCATCACGTCAGTGAAGTCATTAAGAGGTGTTAGTTACACTGTCACCTGGTCAAGACCGTCGCTACTGCGTCCTCATCAGGTTGTTCCACGTCCTCACCAGGCTTCTTCTGAACAAGTCCAAGTGACACAATAATAAGTCTTTACTGAGTTCTACTGCCACGCTTGTGGACGTAGTAAGAACGTGGCTCAGTGTGACGAGGGGTCAGTGATATATTCCTTACTTATTTTCACCCTTTGATTGGCAGAAAACTGTCAATCAAACATACTCATTAACATATAAAGCCCCGGCCAGATCCAATGTCTGAGCTCAGCTTGAATCTATATTTGCGTCTTTTCAATCAACATTTAGGTTTCTCATACACACACTCATACACACACACACACACACACACACACACACACACACACCAACACACACACACACAGACACTCATACACACTCTCATACACACATACTGGAAAGCCAACAGAGGCTCGTTAAGCAGCAGCAAGAAAACCAGTTTAGGCCGCTTTCCGGCAAACGCTCGCATCTTCCGCCCTGTTGACATGCGCTTTGAGAAATCACATGCTTTCCCCGTCATGGCAAGCTGTCAATTAAGCTGCAATCTCAGTAACAACATAAAGCAGTAGCTCAAACACGCACACACGCACACACACACACACACACACACACACACACACACACACACACACACACACACACACACACACAGAGCAACAGAAGCAACTCGCGCAGCTCTGGATTTGAGACTAAACTGTGTGTTTTATGAATTGTATATTGGTGCTGTGTATCTCACCATCAGCAGCAGAAGATGAATGGAGTCTTCAGAAAGCAGGCATTAACAGCACACACACACACACACACACACACACACACACACACACACACACACATCTGTTTATAATTATACGCTCATATTGTTTTTTACCAAGAATAAAAAATAAATGGTGTGTGTGTGTCTTTACAATGAACAATATTTTCATCAGCACTATTAAAGCTGTCTACGTTCATTTATGCAGAACGAACGACAATAAATAAAACACTTTAAGGTGTATGTGATGCTAAAATGGGCGTGTCTCGGTCAGTGATCTCTATCACAAGGTGAAATAAGTTTGCATGATTGCACAGAATAATAATTATTCTCCTTTTATTTCTCTATATAATCCTCGGCTACACTAATGCACTTATATAACCCAGTGTTTCACTGGTGCTTGAACACCATCAAGGTAGAAAGTTCTCTCAGTACGCTGGAGTCACGATCGAACTGCCTGTCTGATTCATGTCTGAAACGTCGGCCTCCCAGGAACTCCTTTAATGACTTTTCCAAACATGTGCAAATGTCTTGGAGCGAGGTCAGGACTGTCCGGGGGCACTATATAAAACTAATTGTAGATAGATAAGTAAAAGGGCAAGTTTACATATAGACTGAGCGGTAGATAGACAAAGAGGTAATTAGATGAATAGATAGATGGAACTTCCAGCCGAGTTCCTGTAATGTGCGATTAGTGCTGGTGGATGAGTGTGTGTACAGTTCACACACACAGATGCGTCTCTTTCACAAGTTGGAGCTGTAGGTTTTCAGTGACCAGTCGTTCCACTCGTTGAATGTTCACGGGAGCGACTGCACTGAGCTCCGAGCCACCTCAGCCGGGATCCTCATTCACGGCCTTCTTTAAAATGTTCGCACCGTTCAAACGTTTTCCTGCGGCTAAGAGTCTCATCGCCGTACTGTGCTTGAAGTCTTCTGTAAATGTCAGCGTTTTTTTTATTTAAAACCATCACACACCAGAAAGTTCCGGTTTGACTTGAACACCCCTATTGTATTTCTGTTTAACATGACTCACAGTGACAGCAGGCGACTCGAAATATTTCGCCTAGGGTGATAATATTTTATCTGTGATAAAAACTGAGACTAAATCAGAACAGTAACCACTAGGGGGAGTGTTTCAGGAGCAGGAGTTGCGCTTTTGCTCTGCAGAATGTTCTAGGTCGGGTGTGTAATCGAAGTATTTACTGATTAATGAAGTAACAAAGTATATATTTAATACTGAAAAAAAACTGAAATTAAACTTTTTTTCATGGTTCCGACACATTCTGACATCATTAGCTACGTTGTAGCTACAAAACACTTGGCAGCAATATGACTATAATCATAATATGCTGGAATAATTGTAACTTAAACGTAGCCTGTCATAGCCACCCGTAGATGCTACCGTAATCATGCCATAGCGCCGCTGTAGGGCTCCGTGGGTCTCTGTGGCCCCTGGGTTTGGCTACAATCAACATCAGAAGGCCTACAAGTCATAAATACTCATAGCTTTGCCACTATTTTGTTGAAAAAAATTCTTAGTCCATGACAGCTAGCTACATTTCACTATGAGGCCCAGTGACAACTACCCAAGACTCGTCACGACTTGTGATTTTCGTAGCGATTCGTAGCAAAGGAGAAAAAGTGGAAACTGCACTTAAGCATTAAGATAAAAGAGCTCGTCCCCTGGCGCACAGATTCAAGCCGTGTATGTGTGTTTGAGAGGACACAAGAACGAGACGCTGCGTCTGTTGGATGGCGCTGTGCAGCTCGTCGTCTCTGAAGCTCAAGTGCTTAATGCATTATGGATCGTCTCTGGCGAGCAGCGGAGCGAGGCGGGATCGATATTCCGCAGTGTTCCCTTTCCCTGTAGTGGATCCTTTTTCCCTTTCCGAGCTCGGGTAACAAAAAGAGCCTCTAATAAAACCATCAATTTATTACACACACACACACCCACACACACACACACACACACACACACACACACACAGGATTTATTTACACATCCACAGGGGACGGATGCATTAGCATACACTATATCTGCTACTGTGAGAAACACCATCACACACACACACACACACACAATCATTTACCTGCTCATACAACACAGATTAAACACTGCCATCACTGGTATACAGTCAGTCATATACAGATACACAGTCATATAGACAGAAAGACAATCAGACATTCAGACACAGACAGACAGACAGTCTGAAAAAGACAGACATTCAGTCAGACAGATAGACAGAAAGTCAGATAGACAGTCATACAGACAGTCAGACAGATTCACAGCCATACAGATAGTCAGACAAATAGACACTCAGTCAGACAGACAGACAGCAAGTCAAACAGACGAGGGGGGGGGGGTTGGGAGGGGGATGCTGGTGTTGACGGTGCGAGCCATGTTGCTGTGTAACGCTGATCCTCATCACTGCCTCAATTTACAAATATTTCTTTAAAATAGCAGATGATATTTTAACACAGCATCTCCCCCCGGAGAGCAGAGAGGACCCCGGGGAGGGCCGGGAGGGGGCCTGGGGTGGCTGTGGGGCAGCAGGGCTGAGGTGGGGGGGTGTTCACGAGCAGATGTCATACAGATGGATTTGTGATGGAAGATTTCTGAGGGGATGGACAGGATGAAGGTCTCTGTGGAGTAACGTCTGCTCCGTTTCATGTTAAAGTTCGATCAGACATGTGAACATGTGTGAGCTGGTGAGAAGAGGCATCGCTTGATGACATCACGAAACGAGCATTATTAAGTCCAGATCATACGGAGGTTACAGAAGGACATGAGGAGCACAGACTGTCAATGCATACTGACACCCGTCTGTCTGTCTGTCTGTTCAGTTTTCTGTCGGTCATTTTGTAATATCTGAACATTATTTCTGTCATTTTGCTAGCCTGCCCATTGTTTTGTCTCTGTTCTGTCTATTGCTTTGCCCGTCTGTGCCAATATGTTTTATATTATTATTATTATTATTATTATTAATATTAGACAGATCTGGAACCAACTCTCCATCTATCTATTTGTCTTACTACCTCTTTGTCCATCTATCGCTCAGTCTATATGTAAACTTGTCCTTTTACTCATCTATCTACAATGAGTTTTATACAGTTTTATTTAACTATGATAAATATAATATCAAATACTTTAATAATTTAATATTTTTGGCATCGTCCAGGACAATGAGCGATGAGTTACCTCTCAATCTCTATCTATCTCTCTTTCTATCATACCGGAGAGTAAAAGCTTCAGTAAATTTCGACTCAGCTCCAGATCGGCCTGTAAGGCGAGAATCTCCCAAGACATCGTGACTTTTAACCTCTAGCAGTCTTTAGCCTTGACTCTTGTTCACTCTGTCAACATGGCAGTAAGTATTGTTCTGTTTGACAGAAAGCAAATTAAACACCACCCTGAGCCCTCACCTCCCTCCCTCCCTCCCTCCCTCTCTCTCTCTCTCTCTCTCTCTCTCTATCTGTGTGGTTTTACTTTACTCGGATAAAATCTGGTATAGTAAACCCTTTCCCCTAATATCATCTCTATTGAATCCTTTCACCAGACATTTATTTATTTATTTGTCTATTTATTTATTTATTTTGAACTGCTTTACTGCAATCGGTTGCTGATCCTCGCCGCTTTGCATGCGCAGTGCGCGCCTGGAGTATTTTACTTCATTAGCCAAATCAATTAATTGCCTTCCCGTTAAGCAAACTACCCAGAAAGCCCCGAAGCAGCCGCCTATTGAGGCAGCGAGCAGGCTCGAAAGGCTGCTTTTAGGCCCGGCATTTACATGCAATTATCTTCTTATACAATTAACTGGATTGGGCTAATGAGCATCTTGCAGGCAGCGAGCGGATTGCGGCCCTGAATGGCAGAGCTGAGTGAGTAATTGCTGGTTCGGCATGGCGATGTTAATGGGAGCGATCTGAAAGGAGAAAAAAAAAAAAAAGAAAGCCTACATTGGAGAAGAGAGGCACTTAGCCGAGCGGGAGAAACAAATATTGAACAGTCAACAGCACACAAATTGCTCAGGAGGGGAACAGCGGCCATGTTGTGGTCTCATGGAGGATAATCACATGAAGTAATAAACAAAAAACGTAAAACATGGAAGGGTAACAAGATAGCAAATCAAAAAATTCCGGAATTAAAATGCGAAGCTGCAAGGAAATATTCGACTGCAATTATAAAACAAACAAAGAATACCGATAACGATTAGCAGCGCTGAGCAACCCATTAATAAACACCTCAGTTTTCAAATAGATTTCTGGGAATGTTAGATTTTCATTGTAAATTCTCAAAATAAATAAATAAATAAAACTCTATGTTGCAAGTTTTAGACGTGACTTTTATCTGGAACGTGGCTGAAGATTTCGGAGTAAAGTAAGTAAAGACTTTGCACAATGCACATATAAAACCCAACTCACTCACAGACTACACAGAGAGCCATCGAGATATGAATGGGTGGGGCCAAGCAGGGCGTGGTCAGGATCAGTGTGATCTGGATTGGTTTCAGACACTGTCTCAATAATAATAATCATGTCAATAATAACAATGAAAATAATAAACTTGGATCAGTGTGGAGCTAAAAAATACAAAACAAACTTTAGAAGAGGCTCTATATTTAACTTGCCATGAAAAACTTATTATTAAATTTTATTTTTTCACTGTTCAAGCTGAAGGTGTTTTTATGTACACGTATGCTGGACTGTGTCTCGAGAATTTGTGAAGTTATTATTGTTCATTCAACGATTTGATTCATTCTAATCCATCGCTCTGACTCATTCTCACTGCTCACTGCACTGTTTTGATTTCCTTCATGATTCATTCATAATTTAATTCTAGTTACTTCCTAGATTTTTCTTGATTCAGTGTTTTCTTTCATTTTGATTCACTGCTCTGATTGGTCTTTTGACTCATTTGGCTTCAGGGTGTGATTCATTTCGATCGTTGTATTAATTTAAGTTTGACTCCTTACTGATTCATTGCTTACATTCATCGCATCGACTTGTTTTGATTGGTTGCTTTGACTCGCTTTAATTCCGTGTGCGTGAACAGACTTGACTCATTCCACTGATTCAGTTGGAGTCGATGCTTTGACTTATTTTCTATCAGTGCACTGATTCACTTTCAAGTTAAATTAATTTACTTCGATTTACGCCTTTGATTCATATTAATAGTCAGATTTTACTCATTTTGATTCATTGTATTGCTTTACCTTTAATAATATCATTTGTTTTATAGTTCAGTCACTGCACTGATACGTTTGATTTAATGAATTGATTATCAGGTTTAATTCAGCATAATGATTCATTTTCATTTTGATTCATTTAGACTGAATGGAATAAATTCTCTGTAGTGATGTACCCGATGTTCGATCATGTTTTTATGAGTGTTATAACGATCTGTCCGCGGCGCCGAGACCCTGCACAGCACTCGGGCCTCAGCTCGCTGTTCTGTGGTGGCGCAGGTGTGAGCACAATGTGAGGCTTTTAACAGTTCGTCCTTTCATCACCTCGTTGCTCTTCACACTGAAATTGCGATACAAATACGGCGTTCTGTAAACCAAGCCGTGTGCTTTTGTCCCGCACTCGCCACTCACGGCCTCATAAACACTCCTCTACCTCGCCCAGAAAAGTTGACTGGTGTCACTTACTGACAGTCACTACAAAAGAGGGGATAATATAATAACTCTGTGTGTGTGTGTGTGTGTGTGTGTGTGTGTGTGTGTGTGTGTGTGTGTGTGTGTGTGTGTGTATGTGTTTTAAGAGCCTTTAACACCTCTGTCTCTATGTGCTTCACAAACTCGGGTCATTTTAAATGATGTAAAAGCTTAATTAATGCTAAAATGATGACCAGAGGATATAAAAAAGAACATTAGGATTCTCTCTCTCTCACACACACACACACACACACACACACACACACACACACACACACACACACACACACACACACACACCACAATGTAAATGATGCTATAACTTGACTGCAGTGCCACCTGTTGGTGAATATAAGATTAAAAATAGATGCTAATTATAAATCACTCCAAACACTGTGCACACTCTCCATTCTATTTAATTGTAGACATTTTTATTTATTTACAAAAATTAAAAAATTGTTTTTGCAAAGGCTCCGGTCTAAACAGTCCAAATGTATTCTATTTAGTTCTGTTTAAACTTGATTGCAGTTTGTTGTAGTCATCTCTGTCTCACTCGCTGTCTCTCTCTTATTGTCTCTTTTATCTTCTAGCAGTTTTTATGCACAATCTTTCTTTTCTCAACCTCGTCTCTCTCACTCAGTGTCTTTCTTTACCTGTCTCTCGCTGTCTTCATCTCTCTTTTAATCGTCTTACTCTCGTGGACTCTCTTTCTCACTTTATCTCTTACTCTTTAGCTGAGTCTGTCTTTATCGGTCTCCCACAATCCCTCCCTCCCAGTCTCTCTCCTTCTCAGTTTACTTTTTTGCCAACCCAAATGTTCTGTCCATCTCTTTTTTGACTCTTTCTGTCTTTCTCTCCCTTTATGTCTCTCCATTTCTCTTTCTCACTGTCTCACTTTATCTGTCTCTCTCACACACACACACACCTTTCTCCAGGTGTTAGGTCTGTAATGTGTGTAGCTGAGGCTCGTTTTTCAGCAGCAGGCCCGCGGTGTTGTTATTGATTTCTGTAAACAGGACAGTAATGAATGGCCCGTGTGGTTCTGCTGCACGCCACCTCTCTGTTATTTACTCACTCGCTGCCTCTGTGTGTGTGTGTGTGTGTGTGTGTGTGTGTGTGTGTGTGTGTGTGTGTGTGTGTGTGTGTGTGTGTGTGTGTGAGAGCATGAGAGAGATACTCTGTTAATGTCAGGATGATGGAAGCACTAACATTATGACACTGTATCCGTATTCGCTCCTGCCCGAAAAGAGGAAACAATCTTTTATCCAAAATGTTGGTTTTATTATATTTATTTTTTCTATATAAGAAAAGAGACAGAAAAGGGTCTTCACCTGAGTGAGGCCACTGAAGATGTAGTCCTGTCACTCTATACATTTAGATGTGTGTGTGTGTGTGTGTGTGTGTGTGTGTGTGTGTGTGTGTGTGTGTGTGTGTGTGTGCAGATATGCCTTCATGTGTATGTGTGTTTGAAAATGAATAGAAAAAGATCGTGATAATTACAAAAGATTAATGATAAGTTAATTAATGAACCAATGAATTATTGAATTTAAATTCATAAATATGTATAATACACGAGCTAAAACACAGACCAGAAATCCATAAAGAAAGAAACAAATATCATTCATTAATATTAATAAATAATACAGAAATAAGACAGACAGATATATAAATAGATAGACATCTACATGTATGAGTGTGTGCAGGTTTATGGATAGACAGACAGAGATAGACAGGTAGACAGATAGACAGACAGACAGACATGTGTGTGTGCATGTAGACAGACGGCTAAATAGATACTATAGACATCTACATGCGTGTGCATACATCTATACGAGTGTGTGTGTGTGTGTATGTGTGTGTACATGCACTCTAACCTGTGGTGTGTGCCCCAGCAGAGCCCACAACGTCTCAGGACTTAGACCCCGCCCCCCGCAGAACTCCAGCAGCTCTGTTTCCTGTCTGTCAAGAGCGAGGTGCTGGCAACCCTGAAAATCACCCTTCAGTTCGGCGCCGCTGCTCAGCTGCACCACGTCCCACGTCCCCAACTGTCCCAGGACGTCTCGCATCGCCCCCAACTGCCTGAATGACAGATGACCTGTCCAATCAGAATGAGAGAAACATCAGGAACAGAGTCTGCTCGCGCATCATAGAAAAACAGTCCATGTTATAGTTTAACATATTAGCTTGTAGCGTGTGTACAGACTTCTAGCTAACGGCTAATTAGAATCTAATTTGAAATTGAGCGATGACGTTGCAGCATATAGCATCCTTCATCCTTTATTCTGATTAATAAAAGTCCTCATAATTTAGGCACATCAAATGATACATTAAAAATACATTTGCATGTTCATTGCGCAACAAGCACTTTATCAAAACACACCTCAGGTAAATGTTGATGTTCCAGACGGTTCAGTGTCATTTTCACCGTCTTTATGCGTTTACGATATCTGCATGTGGCTAGCAAGAAAGAATTGGCTACCTTACACTCAATACCTAGCTACAATTCAATAGCAAATCAATGCTAAGTGCTATTTTAGCCATATGGCCTTTCTTAAAATATTACTCACCCATCTGAGGTAAATGTCAACGTTCTGGATAATTCTGTGTCTTTCCTACTTTAACACAGTCTGAATAACTTTCTACACATCCTAGTTAGCAATATCAAAGCCTTACTAACTACTGAGCATGCTTTCTGGAACCAGACTTCGTTGTTGCCTAGCAACAGTGGTCAGCTACAAGAACAAGACTTGTGTTAGCAGGTAATGCTAAGAGCAATTCCTGTGTTGTTTCAGTCTTTTATCAACACATCTGAGGTAAAAGTTGATGTTCCACAAACTGTTTCTGTGTCGTTTCCACGATCACTGGATCTTTAACCCTAAATAACTAGTGTGTTTATAATCTGTCCATTCTTTCAAGTTGCATTTTAAGTAGCAGGAAATAATTTATATATTATACGTCCATCAGGCGCAGTTGCTAGCCGCCGGAGACACACTACACGTGGCAGCGATCATTAGATAGCACTGGGACAGAGCACGTTCATCCTGTAACGGGGCCAAGATAAACGTAAAGGTAAAGATGAAGATCAAGTCTATGTAAGAAAACTATGTTAGTAAGAAAACTGGAAAGAAAATTAGTTAAATGATACGAAAGCATGACTACATGCCTATTTCAGTTTCCAAAGCCCTGTCCTGTGTCGAGGAGACGAGGGAGCTTCGTGCTTTGTCTTCTTGTTTTCAGCTTTCTTTTAGTTCCCTCTTAAATCCTCAATTAATAAACCCACGTTATCTCAGAACGGGAAGGTCTTCCCACCAGTGCACAATCACTCTCGCACACTCGTATTTCACTGACCCCCTCTGAAGCCCTCTTAGAGCTCTTACTTTCATTATTAAATCTCATGACACAGTGGTCAAAACCGCACCATGGAACAATAACTATATATTTTTCTATAGATGATTTTTTTTTTCAACGTAATGCAGTTTTGTGTGCACTATCATAGTGGCAAATGCTTAGTGTGGCACAATTTTTCTTTCAGCATTTTATCAACACATTCACAACCAAAAAACATTAACGTCAGATGATTCTGTGACGTTTCCACAGTATACAAAAATATTACATGCTAGCTATAAAATTCATAACCTTAATAATTAGCCTGTTTATACATAGTCCACTCCTCCATGTTGCCTAGCAACAGAATAGTATTAAAAAATTTTTGGTGTAATACAGTTGTGTGTGCAACATGTTAGTGGTTAATGCTAATTTCAGGCTCTTCTTAAGTAAAACTTAAAATGTTCCGAATGGTTCTCTGGCGTTTGTATTGTCACTCTGTCTTTACTTTGTGTTTATAAAGATAAATCATTAGCCTTAAGTCATTAGCTACTTTCCCTGCAGAGTCCTTATCTTCCAGTTGCCTAGCAACATGACATAATGTAGATTCATTTATACAAGATGTCTGACTCTCTGACCCGTGATCCACGAGGGTGTGATGGCGTCTGTGATCCAGGCGATGTAACCATCCCTGAGTGAGCTGAGAAACGTCTCCATGTTACAATGAGAGATCAGCTCCTTCCTCTTCCTCAGTTCCTTATTAAGGTGACAGTGGGGTGAGAGGAAGAGGATTCTGGGTAGAAAGAACGTGGGTTTGATGTTCACGCCGCATCGTTGCATGTGGCTACACAGGTCCTTGGCCTTCATCTGGAAAAACACACATCATAATCATACGCACATCATAATCGGAAGACTAGGCACAAACTGAAGCAAACCAATACTAACCATAATTACAGCCCATGTTTGGTATTCTCTTATTGATTTACCAACATTTCTGGAGTAAATGTTGACATATTTTCTTATAAAGTACATGATAGCTAGTAAAACCATATCCTTAATAACTAGCTAGCTAGCTCTCAGCATCCATACAGATCAGTTGCCTAGCAATAACATCCTCATGACTCAAGCACATTGGATCGTTTATGCTCAAACGCAATGGTGCTAACCCCATTAGCAGTCAACGCTAAGTGTAATAATCTCTGTCAGTTTGCAAAGTTGCAATTTAACAACAAATATGAGGTAAAGCGTAAAATTCTTGATGGTTCTGTCTCATTTCTATCGTCTTTACCTATATAATACATTACACATGCTAGTTAGCAATATCATATAAATCAATTGACCTGACTAGCAACAGTATCTTCATTATTCAAGCACACTTTGTATTCTGTAGCGTATACATACAGCCAGAAAGTGAAAAGCGCGCAAAGTGCACTTGTTCATTTGCGGAAGTTAGATCAGGTGGTTTGTGTGCAGCATGCAACCCAGGGTGTCCGGAAGCAAATGTAAAAGCAGCGGCAATGAAGCTGGGACTGCTAAGAAGCGCCAATCTAACAATGTAGACAAAAGTGAAAATATTGCACCTAGACAATGTTTGTTGGAAACTCGTTCGTATGTTGGGGACTTACTGGGTTTGGTTTATTGTACAGTTTATTAACTGTTTAAGTAATTTATTTACATGGCAATGGTTTTTATGGTAGTTAATTAATGATTTTTAAAGCAAATTATCAAAGGAGCAGTGGAAATGTACTTCTGGAAGGCTAAAAGTGTCAAGTGTCAATTTTTCTTTTTTGCTTGCATTGTTAAAGCATATTATTGTGGCTAGATAGAAACTTGACAGAACAAAACAAGCCCTGGAACAAATGAAATATATTAGGCTTTTGCCAGTTCAATTGATTGATTGATAGATTGATTGGTTGAAGTTTCTGATTACATTTACAAGTACTCATGGTGTATTGCTAAGACACAAGTATTATATAAAATCAATACTTAGATTTTCACATTTCCATTAAAGGGTACATATTATGAAAATTCACTTTTTAGTCATGTTTCATGTGTGTGGGTCTCCTGTGTCTCTGTGTGTGTGTGTGTGTGTGTGTGTGAGAAAAGAAAAAAAAAAATTTTTTTGTATTGGCCAAGAATTTTTCCCGACTTTCTCCCTAATTTAGTCATGTCCACTATTTCCCCGTCACTACGGGCTCCCACATTAAGGCTACTACTACTACTACTCAGCCGGGAGGGCCAAGACTATCACGTTTCCTCCGAAAGACGTGACGCCGGCCGACCGCATCTTTTCGAACCGCTTGCTCACGAACTGCGCTATCCGCTCCTTCTGTTGCGCGAGCTCACAGACGCCCCTGATTGGCTGTAGAGCCGTGATTAATGTGGAAGCACTAAGTACCTCTCATCCCTCCCCTCTGAGAGAGCTCGGCCAATCAGCTCTGTCTAGACCTCCGGCTTCGAGAGGTTACAGCATCACCCGGGGATCGAACTCGCAATCTCCGGACGATAGGGCGAGCACTTTACCACTCTGCGTCACTCGGAGGCACCTGGCCAAGGTTTAAAGAAGCCAAGCAGATTTCTCCCTAATGTGACCTCGTATAAGAAGAGCCCCTCCCCTGGCTTGTTGCTCAGTTCTGTTGTATCCTGGAGGGGTGTGGCTCAGCAGAAGCTCATTTGCTCATTTAAAAATACGGTTTCGCTAGAGGAGTGAAACACAAGCAACCTGAGGTATGAAAAACTAAATTATCTGAGGGGTATGTCATCTGGGGCAATAACACACGCGCACACACAGACACACACACATTTGGGGGAGCTCTGAGACCTGTGTTAACTTGTTACAGAACTAGTCAAATATGGGAACTTATGGCAAAATATGCATCCTGTGAGATGATCACTATGTATACAGTATGTACATGTGCAGAATAAAATATAAAACACGATCTGGTCTAACCTCAGCAGGAGTGCGTGTGTGAGAGGCCCTTATATGAAACGTGCTATTAAGATTGTAATGGTTTTGCTCCCAACTGCAGACATTATCATGTGTGAAACAAGATAGTAGCATGGGTTAACAAACATAAGTGTTATCCTAGTCTGTTTCAATATATGCATAATATTATACTTACTAAGTGAAACCATAGCTGCATACCTTCATCTCTTGCCTGTTTCTCCTCCTCTTCTTTATAAACTGCGCACCTGATGGCTCTGACCTTTTCTTATTTGGCGAAATTTTTTCATTTAACGAATACAAGGACATTACTGAGCTCCCCAACACTGTCAACTAAGAGTGAAGACTAAACCAGTTCACTTGGAGGTATGCAGACTGGTTACATATTATTCTTAATTACACAGCAGTTTGTTCCAACCGAGTAATCTAGTCCCAGGTTTTGTTAATTACACTAACTACCAGTCACAGCATGGATGAAAGTAGGTCTGTGCGGTCCACAGTACTGAGGAGAGCAGCTGCATTCTGCATTTTAAACATGGACAATCATTCTATTTCACACTCCACGGCCACACCGTACTGCTGCTGCCTGCACATTCCACGTACTTAATACAGTTTAAAGTGGAACCTCGGTTTGCGAGTAACGTGGCTTACGAGTGTTCCGCAAACCGAGCAAAGATTTTTAATAAAATTTTAATTGGAAACCGAGCAAGTATTAGTTTACGAGTGCCGAGTATCATGTATCACGCATGCAACTCTTATTTTGACACCGAGCTGCAAGTGATCACAACTGAGCCAATGATTTTTCTTTCTCTTGCGCTACGGAATTATGGGTAATCGTCTCCACTGCTGCGTCTTAGTGCTCGTCTCTTACTGGTATAATCAACATCTCCCTCTCACTTCTGTGTGCACGTGTGCGCAATTGGCACTGTGCCCCAGTTTGAGTTTTCATTATTTCTTATGGGAAAATTCTATTTGGTTCATGAGTGTTTTTGGAATACAAGCCCGCTTCCGGAACGAACTATGCTCGTGATCCAAGGTTCCACTGTATTTGACTTTTTTACATACTTTACATATTTCTACTCCATACTTAATTTTCTATTTTCTAATTTTCTTAAAATTCTATTTAATTTTATTGTAACAAAAAGATAATAGATTTTACATTTCATATTTTTTATTCTTTCTTATTAACATTTATACCTCCTTATTTTTAAGGTCACAAATCTTTGTGTAAGAATTTCACTGCATATCATACTGTGTTTGGTTGTGTCCACCTAAACAGACAGGCCAGGCAAGGAGAGCATTAATCAGAGAAGCAGCCGAGAGGCCCATGGTAACTCTGGAGTAGCTTCAGAGATCTGCAGCTCAGGTGGGAGAATCTGTCCACAGGACAACTATTAATCATGCACTCCACAAATCTGGCCTCTATAGAAAATTGCCAATAAGAAAGCCATTGTTGAAAGAAAGCCATAAGAAGTCCCATTTGCAGTTTGTCATGTAAGGACACAGAAAACACGTAGAGGAAGGTGCTCTGGTCAGATGAGACCAAGTAATACTTTTTTGGCCAAAATGCAAAACACTATGTGTGATGAACAACTAACAGTGCACATCACCCTGAACACCCCGTCCCCTCTGTGAAACATGGTGGTGACAGCACCTTGTCGTGGAGATGCTTTTCTTCAGCAGGGAAGCTGGTCAGAGATGTTGGGAAGATGGATGGAACCAAATACAGAGCAACTGAATGAATCCTAAATTAATCATTTGTATGGACCGGCTCTAATAAGCAATTTGTAATGATATTTAACAAAGACTTACAATTCTTAACATAAATTGCTGTTGTGTAAGTGGAATAAAACACTTCAGAGAGTGCTGTTGGAGGAAAATAATTCACATCGGGGTTGTAGAAGTAAATTCTGCTGTTCATTATTTCTACACCAGCATGCCTCAGCTCTCAGATTACCATGATGGACTGCAGGGGGTCTGGGATCTGCTGAATGGACGTGTTTGTAAAGTTCTGCTCCTCCTCTTTCACCTCAATGCGCCACATGTTGGGACTGGGAGCAGAAACCTCTCCCCTCCATGGCTTTATGTCTATACAGTACACAGCGGCACCTGTAAACACATCAGGTGTTTACAAAAAGAATAAATATACGAGTGTATTGGTTTTCACATTATCTCCTCAGTATGTGTGAGAAATTAATGAGTTTCTCAGGATCACAGTGCAGTAAACAAGAGCTATAAACTCATCAACAGAGACACACCTGTGAGAATGATGAGGTTGATCTCCTGTCGTGATGTCTGAAACTGATTTGGGACACGGAGGTTACAGAAAACGTCTTCTCTCTTCAGTCCACTGAGCTTCCTAAAATTTACAGAAACATATATTAGAAAAATAATACCTCATAATGCGGATGTTGTGACCTCCGTGTTTCTCAGCGCTAATGAAGGAGGTGTGACTTGTCTGCTTCTCACTCACAATGAAAGAGGCGTGGCCTCTGTGTTTCTCAGCCCTTATGAAGGAGGTGTGGTTTGTGTGCTTCTCAGTAGTAATAAAGCAGACCTCTTTGCCTTTTAGTCTCAGTCAGGAGTAATGTGCTATTTTTGTACCCTATGGTGCAACACTGTAATAAGTCGAGGTGACCTGACTCATGTTTTCATGACCTGAAGATGTTTCTTTATTAAAGTTCATCAACTAATAATGAAAACATACATTTCTTTACAACTTAAAGATGAAACAATTCGACATATATACTAACCGTACATGTTGCAGAAATTGTTCTATAGTAGGAATCCTCTCCTGATTGCTCTTTGCCAGCTCCAGACCAGCAGGTGAAGCTGACAGTCCCGAGTTCTTTACAGAGTCGTCAGGGCCCGAGGAGAGGAACATGTGGGCCAGTCGACTCCCGAGCTCAAACATTCTCACTCGATTAACCCACCTGACACATTACACACACAAAATTATTTAAAATATATCATAATACTAGTAAGTATATGCAAGCTGAACAGATTATTCAGTGCAGAAGCAAATAAAAAATATATCTGTCTGTAAATATTATGATTAGAACTGTGAGTGTGATTATTGGCTTTAAAGAAATCAAACATTGAGCCTTATGATGTGAGAAGTAAAAAAAAAAAACACATAAAAGACGAGCAAAACAGACAAACAATTAAAGGTCAGCCATGTGGGCCAGGATTATATGCCGCAGATTATTTACATCACAGTGACTCAGAACTTCCAGAATCATCATTTCAACTCCACCAACATTGAGCTCGTTTTCAATTAAATTCTGTTTATTAAATTAAATTCAAACGCATCACACAGTTTAGAGAAGAAGGGCGCACACAAGAAGCGCGTCCACGCGACGAACCTTTAGACAGACAAAAGAATAAAACCACCTCCACCTCTCTCCACCTCTCTCTCTCTCTCTCTCGGTCTCGGTCTCTACACTTCTTACCGGAGGATAAATCGGTGTCGGGTCGGTGAAGTCTCCCTGCGCTGTGAGGAGTTTATAGTGTGTAAAGACTCTGCGCCATGTGATTAATGAAACTCAACACTGAAGGTGATTTCACAACACACACACACACACACACACAACACACACACACACACACATCGCTTCTACAAGATGTAAACAACGAACCGCGTGGAGCTCTGTGACGTCACACCTGTAGAGCGTACGGCTTGACTTAGGGTTGCCAGGTTGCGCACAACTACCCCTTTCCTTTTGTTACGCTTTACATCGCACTGTAGTATTACGTTACGCCTACTCGTTGTCCTTCGCTTTGAGGAAGATGTAGACTGGTAAAACCACTAGAAAGTCAGATAGCTGGAACTAAAAAAAACAAAAAAACAATTAGCGTTAATCCGCTGTCTGTAGCATAACAAAACACCTCACAGAGTGGAACAGTCAGCTGTAGGCTAGAAATAACTCCTTAAACAGAGGGTTCAACTGCTGTGACATAAATAAAAACCCTTAAATACAGGGTTAGATAACTCTAGCCTAGCGAAACCATTTTTAAACCAAGAGTTGGCTAGACAGATCTAGCCAAATGAAAGAAAAAAAAAGACACCTTAAACAGAGGTTTTAGCCCACTCTAGCCTAGCAAAGTCACCATAAACAAAAGGATTATATAGCTCTAGCCTAATAAAACAATTTTAAAACAGGGTTAGAGAGCTTTAGTGTGGTAAAGATAGGTCTAATGTAGCAGAACCATGTTAAACAAAGGGTTTAGTCACCTCCAGCTTAGCCAAAATATACAAATAAACACTGGGTTAGATATCTCTAGCCTAGCAACAAACCCTTACACAGAGGGTTCAGCCAACTCTAGCTTAACAAAAACCTATTAAACACTGGGTTAGATAGCTCTAAACTATCAAAACCACCTTAAACAGAGGGGTAGCCAGCTGTAGTCTAGCCAAAAAAAAAACTAAAATGTGGGGTTAGTCTAGAAAAAAATAAACTTTTTTTAAACAAGGGCTGTATGATAGCTCTAGCCTATCAAAACCACCTTAACCAGAGGGTTAGCCAGCTGTAGCCTAGCAAAACCACCTTAACCAGTGGGTTAGCCAGCTGTAGTCTGACAAAAACACCATAAACAAATGGTTGTAGCCAAGCAAAATCACCTTCAACAGAGCTCAAACTCCCTTTACACATGGTTAAAATGTAGCACAGCAAAAATGCTACAGCTACCTGTAGCTTAGCCTAAGTAGCCAAAGACATCTGTAGTTTAGCTTAAGCACCTTAAACATTGGATTTGATAGCGCTAGCCTAGCATTAAATCATCTTAAAAACAGGCTTAAATAGTGCCAGCCTAGGAATAATGGGATAGGTTGCTGTAGTCCAGCAAAAACACCTTAAACATGGCGTTAATTTGCTGCAGCTTAGCTAAATCACTGAGATATAAATAGTGCCTAAACAGTAGAAATATGATAAACAAACTCTATTTTAGCAAAAGCACTACAGTAGAGAGTTAGACATCTGAAGTTTAGTCTAAAGATCTTAAATACAGTTTGCTGTTTCAATAGCTGTTGCCTATTGAAAACACCTTACAGTCTGTTACAACCACCCTACAGATATCTGGCCTGGCGAAACACAGATATCTCTAGTTTAACAAAAACTCATAAACACAACAATAGGTAGCTCTAACCTAGCAAAAACACTTTAAATTTTGAGTTAAATAGCTGAGTCCAGCTGAATCTCCTTAAACAGAGGATTCAATAGTGCCATCTTAGCAAAACTCCATAAACACTGAGTTAGGTAGCTGTAGTTTATCTTAAATGTCCTAGCGAATAAGATAATAGGTTAGTCTAGCTTGGGAAAAACATTCTAAACATAGAGTTTCACAACTAAACTAAACTTCATGTAAAGAGAATTAGACAGTTGTATCAGTTGTATAAACTTGACCAATGTCTACACAACTCTAGCTTAGACTAACCATCGTAAACAAGCGTGAGAAAGCTGTATCCTGTGTAAATAAGTGTAATGGAGGTTTAATCTTGTTTTGTTTATCTAGCCTAGGTTAGTGTGGGTTGTTTAGCCTAAGTTAATATAGTTAAACGCATTTTTCAAATGAGTACACTCTGTTAGAGCTGATTTACCCTAGCCAAACTCCATTAACATCAAAAAAGGATGTTGGATAGCATAACCAAAATAGGTTTATTAGGATTCATGATCCTAGAGGCAGGTGGCTGAACTGAACGCCAATCCATCATTGGCTAGACAACACGTAACAGAAAAGCCATATGAAACTCGCTCCTGTGTCAAAAGTGTGTAGCCTGTGGACAAAACACCTCAGCTAAGGTACATAATCAATCCCACCTGCTCCGTTATAACAAATTAGCTCCAACGTGCTGATAGAGCCCCTCCTATTTACCTTAGCACTTCCTTAAAGACCTTGAATGGTAAATAATGCATGCATTACACTGGCTAATGCAGGATTAGCTCCTCGGACGATTGATATGGCGCTAGTTGCCTGCGGGGCATGTGAAATGTTAATGCTAGCGTGGTGAAGAAAGGACACTCATTTGTTTTCAGTCGTGTCAGTGTTGCGGTAGAGGTGGTATGCTAGCTCCATTATCACGAACGAGATGCTGTGATTTAGAGAGCAGTCACAACAATTGATGAGGCCGTGTGAACGGGAGTGTTTTCGATTCACGTGGTGGAATGAATCGACTGAAAAATTTAACACTCTTAACTAGAGTTATGAGATGATTTTAGGGGCAATGTGCAGTAAATTAGCATAAATATCATAATCCAAATGCATTCATTGGGATTTTAAATTGTTCTTCTTAAACACTTCTTATTATTAAGTGAAATATCAGATAGAGTGTCTTAAAGCAGAGGAACATTAAGTACAGGTGGAATTCAAGACCAGAAAGAAAAAAATGCAGAAAGTTAGTCATGTGTCCAATAATGTTAAATTTAGTAATTTACACCAGTGACCAATTCTTGTCGTTATTTATTTTTGTACACATGTATGCAGCTTGCCCATTTATATAAATAAATAAATAAATAAATAGGTAGATAGATAAATGGGCGAGTTACATACATCTGCACAAAAATAAATGAAGACAACAATTGGTCACTGGTGTAAATTACTAACTTTAACATTACTGGACATTATTAAACCATTCAATAAAATAACAAAATACATATGAGTTTGTGTGAATCATGAAGCATCCAGTGATAATAACTTTGCTTCATCAAAGTGATTATTTTCTAACTGTATTCTTGCCATACTGTCCAGGATAAGCACAATTCAAAATCATATGGATACAGACTCTGTATATACTGTATACACTGTATATATATATATATATATTATATATAGATAGATATATAGATATATATATATAGATATATAGATATATAGATATATATAGATATATAGATATATAGATATATATAGATATATAGATATATATATACTGTGTACATATATATACAGGTATTTAACATTACACTGCTCTCACAGAGCAATACAAACAAAAAAAAAGCAATCATATGGATTTACCTAAGCAAATACTCGTGATCCTTGAGGAGGTTTTTGTTTCGTAGCCCTTTAAACTCCATTTTTTGTTTTGCTGTTTTTTAGTAAACATATTTAGGGCTCAGGACTGTGCAGTATAGAGTGACATATTATTTTTTTCAGCACAAAATAGGCAATAGAGCGAAAAATTAGAAACTGAGTCACAAGGGTAAAGAAATAGCACAAATACACACACTCACGTGTTTCTGTGGTTGTTTTCGGTTGTTTCTATGATTATTATTTCTATGCTCATTTTGTGAGAAACTTCATTCCCATATTCCAGTAGTGAAAAAAATTACCCTTTATAAATGTAGTGATATTGTTTTTTCGACATATCCGAAACACACCAGAAATGCTTCTCTATAAGCATTCGTCATTTCGTCATTGCCCTATGTTGAGCTGCTGGCACGTATCTATGCCGCTTGAGTTTTAAGGTCAGAAGACATATCCTTGTAAAACCGAGATGTTAATCTGTTTGAGAAGGTTTAAATTATTGTCCTGCATCAGAAAACAACCAAGGAGATTGCTGAAAGTAATTAAATTGGGTTAAGAACTGTAAAAAGTATCACTAAAACCTGAATGGATAGCCATAACCCATCATGTTCAAAGAAGAAATGTGGTCAGAAGAACATCCTGAATTAGCATGGTGGGAGAACTCACAGCTATGTTTTAATAGGGAATGTAAGAGCATTTCCACCCACAGAATGTGAAGAAAACTTGGGATCGGGACTAAACAGCTGTGTAGCCTTAGGAAAATCACTTATCAGTGAGGTCAATAGAAAAAAAGCTTCAAAGGACCATAAAAATGAACTGTATAGCATTGGAAAAAAGGTCATGTGGTCTGATGAGTCTCAGGGTTAGACGCGCATGAAGCGATGCACCCAACATGCATTGTGTCCACTGTACAAGCCTCTGGAGACAGTGTTATGATCTGGGGTTGCTTCAGTCGCTCAGGTCTAGACTCAGCAATGTTATGTGTTAGTAAAATGAAGTCAGCTGACCACCTGAATGTACTGAATCACCAGTACATCACATCTATGGAGGGTTTCTGCCCTGATAGCATGGCCATATTTTAAGATGACGATGCTAGAGGTCATCTGGCTTAAATTGTGAAAGCGTGGTTCAGGGAGCATGAGACATCATTTTCACACATGAATTCGCCACCAGACCAGAGTCCAGACCTTAACTCCACTGAGAATGTTTGGGATGCGCTGGAAAAGACTCTACGCAGCAATCCGACTCTCCCATCATCAATTTAGTATCTTAAAGAGAAATTAATATGACTGGACTGAAATAAATGTTGTGACGTTGCATAAGCTGCCATGTCATGCGATGCCATGGCCGTAATTAAAGCAAAACCTGGCCTATGAAATATTAAAGTGTATGACTTGAAGTATATGGCTGAGCAGTGTAATTCTCAATATTAAAATTTCTTGGCAGAAATTAATAACTGATTTGTAACATTTTATTACGGTTTAAGAGATATTGATATTGACATGAGCATCTTGTTTAAGATTCAGCTCCATCGATGTGGAAGAATTTTTCATAATCTTTTAGATAAATCACTAGCGTCTGAGTGACAGTAAATCGAAGCATGTGTGATAATATTGTGCGTGTCACATACAGTGTGTGTCTTAGTATTATTGTCTGATGTATATCTGGGGTCATTAATTTTAAAGGTCAAAGGAAGCAAAAGGGAAACAACTTCATGATAAATTTCTCTGTGTTGGTTTTAATGTCAGTAAGAGCTTTCCACTTTCTGAAAGAAATGTAAAATTAAGCACTAGAAGAAGCTCCAGTTATGAGCTCGGCATGTATCTCAAATCTCATCCACACAATGAACGCTCTCAGGCAAACAAACAGCTCACGGCGTTATTGCTATTTGCACTCACTGCACATGTTCAATAAAAACAGAAATTAATGTTTCATCAGATTTTGGTTTAGATCTGGCACACATGCACGCACACAGACGCACACGTCTTCACGGCGCAAGCATAAAAAAGAGGATATTAGTTCAGAGATTACGAATATTTAATTCTGGCATAAATACACAGAAACGCGCGATAAAGATCAGAATTAGACGAGAACACTGAAAGGACTTCATATCGACAGCCGATAGACAAATCAGCTCATATGAGCTCAATAAAGCGATCGCTTCCCTCGGCACTGACCCACACTTCAGCGAGAGATGGAGCCGATAGCGCAGGCCCAACCTCAATAAACCCACAACAAAGGAGTCAAAGAAGGAGAAATTAAAGTGAAGCAGGACGCGATATCGGCCGAATTCGAGCATAAAGCCCGTCTTACAGGATTTAATATTGTCTCCAATCAGAGAACAAAGCAGGAGCGCATCGTCACCTTATTATTCCTCTACCGCTGCAACTTTTTCTTTATTCGCTTATTTATTTCAGATGCACTGCATTCAGTCCCGATAGCACGAAATGCTTGCATTGTATATTGTAATATAAAACGGTATCCCTGATAACGAAGACACTCTTAATTACACTCCATTGTTTTAGGTTTAAACAATTTAGATGCATTGACGCACCAATTAGGCCGAGCACTTCACTGTTCTCAATTAGCGCCTGTTCACCGTTCAAACCGTCTTTTAAAGCTCTAATGATCCTTTTAACCCTAAAACACTTGTGTGACAGAAATATAAGTATTTGCCCACTATAACTGTCCCATCATACACTGCATGACCAAAAGTTTGTGCACCCTTGACCATTACTTCCATATGTCCCTGTTGAGCATCCCCATTCCAGGTTCATTCTGCTTGTTTGTACTCTTCATCCTCTGGGAAGGCTTTCCACTAGATGTTGACATGTGACTGTGTGGATTTGTGTTCATTCACACCTTCTACAAGAGCATTAGTGAGCTCAATAGCAGAAGATGGGATGTTGAGAAGGTAGAAGTAGAAGAAGGAGAAGTAGCTGGCTTTGTGGACCTCACAGGAGGAATCGTTGTGCTGGATAAGGATTTGGGCCTCGTAGTTCCCATGAAGTGAAACTGTAACTCTAAAGCACACACTAAGACATATTATACAGTGTAAGGCTTTGGGGAAGAACCACACATGGGTGAGATGGTCAGGGGTGCACATATTTTTTGGCTGTATACTGTATTTTTTTTCTCACATGTAAAATTTGTAGTTCACACCACAAAGTTTCCCAGATTTTTGATGCAACTGAAGTAAGTTATTACTTTATTGAAATTACATAATATATTGTGGAAATAAAAACATGCTACATTAAAATCATGAGATTTTATGGTAAAATAATAAATGAATTTAAATATCGACATTATATTATAAAATAAATGTTACAATAAAATAATAATATATCTCACTACTGGGTTGAAAACTACATACTCTCTTTAGTAGAATAACGACGTCCCTGTGAGTTAAAGCTGCTTTTCGAATTAAGTGATTCAAAGAAGTTCAATTTCCTTGAAACCGTCCACACATGGACTGACTCTCCTTTTCTATTTCAATTACCCTTCACTGGATTTTCCCCATATGTTCTGTGTTCATCAATCCCGCCGTAAATAGGTTGTGTTTAAGAGCGAGGATTATCAGCGTGAATTATTCAATCAGGACGTAATGAGGGAGCTGAAGAGGGTCACAGCTGCCGTGTGCTCCATTACACTCACTCACATTACAGCCTGCATGCGTTTAGCATGAGATCTCCATCCATTTGTCTGTGCCTCTCCGTTTTCTCATCTTTAACAGTCCGGCATTCACGTGTCAGCGTGGGACGACGAGGCACACCTCGGGTTTAATATTCAGACTTGTTTAACCCCTTAATCTTAAAGTTGCCTGCAGTCACGTCGCAAAATGAACACACACACACACACACACACACACACGCGCGCGCACACACAAAACATAAATCATCTGCAGTAACAAGCATGTGAGTTATTAGTATTTTGCATGACCAGGTTGTATATGTTCATTCTGTAGAATGTGTTCATTGCTAAGTGACAACCTAATTTAAAATCCTTCAAAGACTTAATATTTAATTAAGAAATTGTTTACTTAATGAACTAAAATAAAATAGCAAAACACTTTAAGACCTTTGGGGAAATATCACCGCCTGTCACTGTGAAGATCAATTTAGAAATCATTTAGTTTAAAAGTAAAATAAAGCAGTGATGCACCGGCTGCTTCGCGATGATACGTGTGCTAGTCATCGGCTAACTAGCAGCTAACAGCATGAGTCAACATTTTTTATTACCTTAATCTGAAGAACTGTGTGTGTATGTGTGTGTGTGTGTGTGTGTGTGCGCATGTGTGTGTGAGAGTTTGTATGGCCAAGGGGATGGGCTGCGTGGGGTTGGGAGGGGAGGGGGGGCATTATGCAAAATGTTTTAGGTGAGACAGGTTAGATTTCTCTTTCATGCTAGCAGCATTAGCGTTTAAACTTCACTGTCACCTGACTTTCTCATCCTGTCTGTCATTGTTTTTACTTTGTTCTGCCTTTTTATCATATTTTTCTCTTCGCCTTTCTTTGTTGTCTGTCATCCTTTCTGTCTGGACGGTTGTCCCTGTCTGTCTGTCTTTCTATCATTTTGTCTGCATTTGTCATTTTGCTCTGTTGTTTTTTTTGTGTTGTACCTGTCTGTTCGTTATTCTGCCGTTTTGTCTACTTGTGTACTGTTTGTCTGCCTTTTAGTCATTTGATCCGTCTGTCTGTTTGCTGTTATTTCATTTTGTCTGGCTATCTGTCTGTTATCGCATTGTGCTTTTTGTTTTTGTCTGTCTATCTATCTGTCTATCTGATTGCCTGTCTATCATTTTGCTATCTCCTTGATGTCATGAATAGAACCAGAAGGAAGCGATGCTGAGCCTGAAAGCTTTTCTGTAATTGTAATTATAATGGCCTTTAGTTTCACATGTTATTAACACACACATACACACACACACACACACACACACACACACACACACACACACACAACACACGCACACACACACATTGAGAGACCTGCAATTGGCTGTGAGTCATATTGGGAATAAAAATGAGTGTGTTTTTTAAAAAGACCCTCTTTTTAAAGAGCCTAAATGTGGACATGGCTCCTCTCCACAGTTCATGTACAATACCGAGTGTCACCTCAAAGTGCTCGCCAGCTTTGCTAAAGTTTAATTGTTCAATTATCATTTGCTGGCGCGCGGGAACCCTGCAGCACTGAAGCCTCAATTTCGAGGCCCCCTTTTTTTCAGGCCTGTATTAGCGATAATGGTGGGCAATTATACAGAGGGTCCTCTCGCTAAAGCTGTTCCTCAGGGCCTCGCCGGCTCCGCGCTGTATTTACGGGGATAAATTAGTGCCGTTTGTTGTGGGGGAGATCAGACAGGAACAGACACAAATCGTCTGCCGAGGTCGACCCTGTACACCGAGGGTCAGTGTGTGTATGAAAGCACAAAATCACAAAGTGTGACCACATTCATTATCTAATTCACAAACAAGTTCAGCCTTTGGGTTTAAAAGCATCACATGTGAAACATGAATGTGCTAAAACATTGTGTGTGTGTGTGTGTGTGTGTGTGTGTGTGTGTGTGTGTGTGTGTGTGTGCGTGCGTGTGTATGTGTGTGTATTTGAACATTACGTTATTATGTTACATTTCAAAAGATGTTATCTTAAAAAGCAAATAAAGATAAATGTATATTAGGAATAAAGCAGATTGATTTAAAGTGTTATAAGAGGAATAAGGCACTTCAGCACAAGCTGTAATAGCAACAAAAACATATCTTTCCCCAAGTGTTTTATTCCTCTTACACTAACTGCAACCTGTCAATAAATATGATGATTATATATTAAAGAATAATGACATAATTTTCAGCCATTCATAGTTACATTTAATGTTGTGCATTGTTACTTCCTGTTCTCACTTACTGTACGTTATGGCAGATATAAACATCCGTTCTCTCAGCATCGTTTTTTCACTTTATTCTCAGTCTTGAAGTTAATACGTTGCTACTGAGAACTGTAACAACAACAAAAAAACTTCTGAAGTTGTCAGAAAACTTAAAGTTACAACTTTACATCTTACACAGTTACATAGAAGCGCTGACATTGGAGACTCCTTCCGAACATCTTATTGAAAACGTCACTATATCTATCGTTTCACTATATATACATCTATCAAGACTACACGTTTTATTCTTTTTTTTTTATCTGTTTGTGTGCAAAGTATTAGTCTGAGGTCATTCATATAAACCTGCAATTTGGAGCTGTGCTACTGTTATAGAGAATTAATCAACACCTTCTGTCAGGGACAAACACTGTGAGTGCTTTTATATAAAATATATATATATGATAGGTGTATATGTACTCAAAAATAATATACTTGTTAAAATTTTTCTTTACACGTTTTACTGTATATTTACATTTTTTGTCACATATTGACATTATTAATGCTAGTTCAGACATTTCCTTCAACTCCTTGCAGAGACAGATAGATAAATACATTACATAATTAATCCCAAAGAGAAATTGTAATGTTACAGAAGCCAATTCACAGATTATACAACAACATGTGATCAACATGATTGCTTCTAGCTGATTTTAGTAAAAAAATATTTTAAATAGTCCTGAGTGGCATATGGTCTCCTTGTATTGATGTAGGCTTCCTCTGGGTTCTCCGGGTTTCCTCCACCCTCCCAAAAGGATGCCTGCAGGTGGATTTACTGACTCTAATGGAGAACGAGTGTGAAAATGGATGAAATTCTAAACAAATGTTATGTAGCATATAAAACGATCCCCAGGCCGTCCTCATTCCATGTCGTACTTTGCTAATGCACTCTAAATAAACCATTCAAATGCTAATTTACAGCACACACACATACACACACACACACAGTAAATACCAGCATGCACAAATTCCTCCCTGCACTTGTTTACATGCTCCGGCATCAATTACGGAATTCCTCGTGTCGGTTAGCCACATTGTAAGAGAATCCGCCAGGCTAATTGGTGTGATTTCTTTTGTGTCTTGTCTCCCATCTCTGTTTTTCACACCATGGAATGAACATCTAGCCGCCGGGCCGATCTTCAAACCAGGCTGATAAAGGCATTTCATACAAAACTGCATGCGTAATTACTCTCTTATTCACAGACTAAAAGTGACACATAGCTATGCCTTTGATTTTTTTTTAAGACCAAAGTGTCATGCTTTTGATTTTCTGTGTGTGTGTGTGTGTGTGTGTGTGTGTGTGTGTGTGTGTGTGTGTGTGTGTGTGTGTGTGAAAGTAAAACCCCTACAGTAGATGATTTAACAGATGCAGTTTTAAAAAATAAATAAATAAATAAACAACAGGGTAATGAAAGCGAAATTAAATTTTTGAAAAAAAAAGTATAATTTGCAATGATTCTAATAAAAATCTATTTAATCTCACACTATACTAATATAGTTTTTGCACTTTCAAACACTGAGAGAAATGGCATGTGAACACCTGAGCATATCCTGATTTAGCACATTAGCTAACCAGAAAGAAACTAGTTTAGCTATCAGTTACTAGTTAAAAGGCTAAAATAGAGTTAAGGTGCTCTCTTTAACCTAGATTGATAACATTAGGCTAATTGACAAATTTTGTTATTTTTTACCTCCAAACTCCAAAGCATTAAACTAGCTATTGCACATGTGAAAACTGGCCTACATTTTATTACCCTTAAAAAAGTTGATATTTTATGGCTTTCAAATTAATTCGCTTTGTGAACTAATACAATTTGATGCAGTTTAATTGAATCCGTCCTCTCCGGGTTCGGTTTGCACCTTCAGCAGATTATTTTCTGACTTAGATTTTCCTGAATTTAGCATGTTTATGAGTGAATATGGTTGTACAAATGATTAAACAGGTGGCTCTGTGATGAACTTGTAGTTACATTATTCTTTTGTCTAGAATCTTCTGTTTTATTTGTTGTTTAAGTGTATCTGGAAGGAAACAGCATAATTGTTGGCACCTTCACAGTTGCTGATGCTTCTGGTCCGAGAACCTAAACTGCAGCTGCTGTTGCCATCTAGAGGTTAATCACAGAGCATACACACACACACACACACACACACACACACACACCATTATGACTAAACATACTCAGCATTAAACCGCCCATTCCTTGGTCTGTCAGCTGTGTGTTTATCATAGAGCAGAGTTTATTATCAGTGCTGTTATTTGTGCTGTGCTTTACCCTGTGATGTCGCCTGTCATGATGAGGTCGTGTTAAATTCCAACAGGCCATCTAGTGAAAACAGCACTCGAACAAGCTCCCTATTTCAGCACAGCGACCCGGGAAGGGAACACAATCTCAAATCTTATTCCGGGTGTTATGGAAAAAATGCTGCGTCCAGGTTTAATGTCCTGAACTCAGAAAGACTCATTACAGGACATACTGTACAAACAAACAGCTGATGCTTTGAGAAATATGTGCATTAATAAATGACTATATTACATGATTGTGTATGATTAGATAGTATGTTGATTCAGGTGATTTTTAATAGTTAATATACTGTAGTCTGTGATCCAAGGCGGCCATCTTTTTTTTAGCTTGTATCTACCTGACTGAAATCAACAGGATGTCATTAACTTTTATTTCTGTCAAAATCTGTAAAATAAAATAATAATAAAAAATACAGAGCAAATAATGTTTAGTCATTTACACTAATTTACTTACTTTATTTTATTTTATTTTTTTTTACAGGTATTTACTGTTTTCAGCTTGCTTTTTCTTCCGCGCTTGCGCGTTTATTCATAGACCAAGGAAGCAAAGCGACATAAACCCGCGCGGGCCATGTGAGGCTATGATTGGTTGGACATTTCTCGGTAACGTCCTAACCAGCAAGATGATTGGCTTGTTTTCCTAAAGGGGCGGGAACAATTAGAATATATTAGCGCATGAGAAAAAGGATAAGAGCAGTTTACTTTTACTATTTCTTTACACCTTTCCCACACTTTTTCCACATTTTGGAATAAATTATTATTTAAAGGAAATATTATATTATATTATATTATATTATATTATATTATATTATATTATATTAATATATGTATATAATGGAAAATATCCTGTAAATACAATATAACAAGGAATTGTATTATTAGTAACTTACTCTTAATTCTGGTCAGAATTTATTTTTATAATTTAAAACATAAAATAAATGAAAACAATTGAGGATTGTTGTTATTATTTATTTTATTGAAAAAAGAACCTATACTTTATATATTGCATAATAATAATAATAATAATAATAATAATAATAATAATAATAAAGTTCACTTGTTTGGTGGTTGAAGTTGCAAAAAAAAATATATATATATATATATATATATATATATATATATATATATATATATATATATATATATATATATACTTTGCCAGGAGTAGAAATCAGAAGTCGTCATTTTTTATAAATAAATACAATTAAATTTTTAAATACTTAAATAGTTTAAAATATTTACACTTTGAAAGCTGTGGCTTTTGTAGCTTAGGTGGTGCCACACTCAGTGGTTCTGCTACATCTGTTCCAGTGCACACACTGAAGAAGCAAACATCCTAACCTGAACTGGTCATGATTGAGTAGATTTGGGAGGAATTCATGATTTTGACAAATATTCAGTAAAATTAAAGACTGTAATTGTTTATAATAATTTTTTAAAACTCATAACTGCATAACTAAGACCAAAGGAAAATGAGGAAAAACTGTGAAAAAAAATAACCCAGGAAGTGGACTGTTAAATAAAAAAGGCATTGATACTGAGTCGTATCACACAGGTGCTGAAACAAAAACCAGGCCAAAGCCGTGGGGAAAATAAAAGACCCTTCGGAATGTTCTTCTGCCCCACGCCTTGCCCCCTGTGCCTCAGTCACGCTCCTTACGTTGCTCCCTCCAGCGCCTCTTGGGTGCTATATATCAGCGTCTATCACCTAATTTCTGACACGGTATCTGTTTAATGATCACCAATCAGCTACGTCTATTTCATGCCTGGCTGAGGCACTCAAAGAACAGCTGAGCACCACACGCGCGCACACACACACACACACACACACACACACACACACACACACACACACACACACACTACTTTTACAATAATGAAGTGAATAATATGTATCTTGTCACTAATTTGACTCTTGGGAGAAAATGAGGTTCAAAGGTGACAGGACACTTATAGACATGAAGGAGTCTTAAATGTGCCCTGCTCCCTATTCCCTACACACTACATAGTACCATACTGCATTATGGGTGCTCTGAAATTTTACAATAAATAAATAAATAAATAAATAAATAAATAAATAAATTATTTAATGAAGTAAGGGTATTGCAGGAACTCATTTGTAGGAGTGTGCACCAGACATAAAGCACCCCAAAAAGTGCACCATGTAGTGAACAAGCTGTGGTTTAGGACCCTATGAGCAAAAACATGACAATGAACGACTCTCATGTGGGAACAATTAGCAATAAAACCATAAAAAAGCCCTTTTTAATGATCTTTGAAAAATGTTTACATTTTTGTGATATAGTCAGATACGAGTGAAGTTTTCTATACATGGATATATTTCATAATATTGCAGTTGTTCAATATTTTATGAAGGAATTTCTATGCACAGAACACAGTTGTAAATTTTGAAGTCTTTTAGTAATTTTGTGTGTATAACTTTAACATATTATATACTCTGCTAACATGTATATACTATACTATACTATACTATACTATATATATTAGTGATACTATACTATATATACTAGTAATGTACAGATGATATAGTATTGGAAAGTTCTTAAACAGGATTTGTATAGGAATATAGAATCTACTTAACATATCTATTATATCTATTACAATAATAACAACCATAACATCAAAACACATCTTCTTACTGTGTATTTCAACAGCTAATAGTTAACTTCTTTGTTTTTATTCCTGCTCTCAATTATATCCAGTCTGCTCAGGGCAGTCACAGCGCCTGCAGTTTCAAGTAACCGAAGACAAATTACACCCAAGAAAACAAGTCATGTGACCTTTATTTATAATTTATATATAACACAGTGAATTGAACTTGTAATATGTCAAATATTAATAAATAAATCAAACAAATGTGCGCTAAGAACTTTCTAAACAACACATTGTTTATTCCGTTACATGTCACTACAACTGGATGTCATTAATTTCATTTATGATTATATGTTATTAAAATATAGTGATTTAATGTATGAAATGACTGAAATGGACAAAACAGACATCAAGTGCTGACATGAATAAAAAAAATAGTAAAAAAAAAAATATATATATATATAAGATAAGGCAGATGGAAGAAAAGAAAGAAGAAAAAATATAACCAGAGAAAAATAACAATATATAATTAAAAAAGATTATGAAAGAAATTATCGATTTAAGAGTATTTTTAATCAGACTTAATTGATAAGCTGTATTTTTTGAAAGAACATGATAGCATAAAAATCTTTTAAATAATTTATTTTATTTAAAAAAAAAAGGAATATAGATCAATTTGGGCTCAATATGAAAATGATTTATTAGAATTTTTATTTTTGTATTTATTATTATTATTATTATTATTATTATTATTATTATTATTATTATTATTTAAACATGACATTTTTGCACAGGGGCATCTAGCCATCCTCCAAGTTCTGCATATCTTTTTGTCACAAGCTCCCATTGTACAGCAGAGTAAGTTATTACTCATTCATATCTGCATGACACAATGCATTCTTTCTTCCACAGTGTGTTTAGCCTAATTTAGTCTTTTGTAAATCCTCAATATTGACGGTAACTGCACTACTCTGCTTGTAAGCACAATGTGAAAATGAAGAGTGTTAATCATGGGGTCAAATAGGAGCAGCTGGGAACCAGATGCAGTGATCATGAATAACTTTGACCCCTGTGTGACCTGGAAGGGAAAACACAGTGAAAAAGAGAGAGAGAGAGAGAGAGAGAGAGAGATGGAAGGGGCGATTGAGGGGGTATGCTAGCAGGTGCACTGGGGTAATGAAGTAGCATTTCAATTCCAACCTCCCCCTTAAAGAGGAAGCGATCACTATAACTTACACTGCGCTGCCCAGGCGGATAAAAGCGGCTCGCTTGGTTTGGGATTCAATCTTGGCATTCAGAGTCGAGTTTTACAAATCCGTGACAGCCCTGGGAACGTCTGGTGTCTAAATAGAGGCCGTTCCCTGAGTGCTGTTAAGGAGGAACAAATTGCAGCCCACTTCACTGGCACATAGATAGCAGAGAAAGTCCTGGTGTAGGACATTGTAGTGGAGGAGGAGCGAAGGAAGTCGGCTTGTTCCCGGCCTGGGGTCAGGTTCGCTCTCTTTTGTTCGGATCTTTCCTCTCGGTCGTGTCCGACTCCCATGTAGCGTGTCTGACCTGGGCGGTTAAGTAGCTCAGGTGCCTCGGACATTCTCTGAGATTAAAGGCCAAAGAATCTGGCCAAGGAAGAAAGAGAGAGAGAGAGAGAGAGAGAGAGAGGGATGGAGAGAGGGTTCAAGAAACAAAGAGCAAGCAAGAGTAGCAGAGTTGAGTAAAGAAAGCACTGTATGAATGGACATCTTGTCAAAAAGCAGGGAAGCGAGACGTGTCCCTCCCTCCCCACCCCCCAGACCAGCACTCCAACACCATCCCTCCATCCTGCTTTTTTTTCCCTCTGGGCCTCGAGGCATGTCCTCGTCAGCGGCAGGACAAGAGTGAGGCATTCAGCGGCTCTGTTTCATTCACCCTGGCCACAAAAGGCACTCGTTAGAGGGCATGTAGCTCTCAGGGACGCATGTTAAAGCACACGGGGAACCAGAGAGCTGAGTGTAAAGGGCAGCGCCGGTCAGAGAGCAACCTCTCACTCACTCACTCACTCACTCACTCACTCACTGAGCCCTAAATGTGTCATTTTAACTCGTACAAAAACTTTATTTAACACTTTATTTAAAGACATGTGCAATTATGATGATACATGACACCATCATAAACACTCCATAACTACATAGTCGTATTCTAACAGGTGTCTGGTGCATTTTTGTAGTTTATGTATTTTTACCATTTAAACCCTGTCAAAATGTTTCTAAAATGTCCGTTGTTTTAAAGGGGTTATGTAGCTGTTACATGACTCTATGACAGCTGGTGTAAATGTACACACTGTACACATTTACTTATTAACTCTTATGCTAACAGGTAACTGTAACAAAGACTGTTCTAAGGCTGCCTGAAGGTTGTGATCATACTGTATGGTTACAGTACATAACACATACATAAGATAATCATGACAACTGGTTACAAGTCTGTAACATGCATGAAGGCTGTTTATAAGGCTACATGACAGCAGTATGAATTACGAGGCTTGTTCTCAACTGTTATATATTAATGGTCTAAGATGAATGATGTCTTGACTGACATAAACACTGTTCACACTGAGGTTATACAGCTACATAGAACCAACACAGACACTCTATTTCTATTAGATGCTAATAAAACTACAAACATTTTATTAACACTCTTTCTTACGGGTATTAACTGTCCTACAGGCTGTAGTAACATACTGTAAAGGTGATGTTCATAACATTACATGACATTTGCACAAGCCCTTCATAAGCCCTACATACGCAATTTATAAAGGCGTATTCTAACCAGCATCATTGATAATAAAGGCTGAGATAAACCCTATATAAGGGTATAATATGAGGCTACTTGACATTTGGCCTTCATAGGAATTCATCACAGCTACATAAGCGTCCTAAAGTCTGTACTGTAGTAAACCCTGTATAAGGGTCATAGTTATAATATGACATGACATTTGGCCTTTCAAAACATCTGCACAGCTACAATACATAAATGTTATAAATGCTTATGGTAACACTACTTAAAGACAACGTGCATAAAACATTCAATTATGTTCATGAGACATAATTACACCTACGTAAGTGTTTCTGACAGTTTATGCTAGCTGCTGTGCTAATCCTGGCTTTCATTTTAGAACTGGTAAAAATCTTTTATAATCATTTATGGTGGTTTATGCCAGCTGTCATAAAGGGCTTATGTAGGTGTCATGTAGCTCAATGAATGCTTTTAAGTACTGTAGTGTCGACACATAATTTATTGAACACATTGCTGTTAAATGAAAACTTTAATAATTCTAAAGCCTTTTAGACAACACTCTTATATTATTTTTATATAGGTTCTGTCAGTTCTTATAAAGGACATATGTATATGAACACACCCACGTACAGTCCTGTAAGAGTAGATTATTATGATTTTTTTTTTAAATTATTATAAAGGTGTATGTCATGTGCTGTGGAGAGTACAGATATATCTTATGCAAGTGTTATGTAGGCCTATGAACACTGCTTTCAGATATTCCTTATTGATTAGTTATAGTTAAAATAATGAATGATAATAATATTGTAATAAAATATTAACGTGACATGAACATTGTTAGTCTGCTAACTAGCTGTGACTAGCTTGTAGTATCTACTGTAGCTACCTAGCTAACGACATTAATATCCAACTTTTGCTCCATATCTGTACCCAAACCTTTAGTTTATTTGTCAAAATTTTTTCCCCCAGTATGAATAAAACACTTTTCGACAACTGAACTATGCTAAGTTTATTTTCACTGTGGAAATCAGACCAGTCTTACAGAAACACTGAGAAAAAAAATCTCCTTAAAAAAGGATCTTCTTTCATGTTTCATACCGAGTTCTCTGTGAGACAACGGCGCAATTGAGGTTGTCACCAAACAACGACATATTTCTTTTCTTCCCTCCGAAATTCCCCTCCTCATATCATTTCTTTGCACAGGGGGAGCAATTTGTCTGTCATGGCTGCAGAGGGCTGGAGCTCTCCCGGCCGCCATTAAACTGACAGCGCCGTTATTATAACAGAAAACTGAGCCAACCGCCCATGAATTTGCCCAGTGTTCCGTGCGGCGGCTAAAGAAAAAAAGTTGGAGCAGGCTTTTTTTGTTCTGGCAGTAATTAATTTGATAAATATATTAATTATGAATAAGGGCTGACGATCAGATGGTCATACGTCCAGCCGGAGCGGGAGGTATTTTGGTGAGGTTTGTGATAAGTCGGCTCTTTGTTAAGCGGCCGATCGGATTTCAGTGTGCCTGTCATCTCCTCTGGGCGCACGCGCTCTTATCACCGCGCGCGCCACTCAGCACCCCATTTCCTGTCTGTTGTAATTAAATGGAGGGGCTTTCTGATTGCAAGTGGCCCGCTTTAGACGGCAGTCTCTTGGGTTTCAGGTGTGTGTGTGTGTGTGTGTGTGTCTACGTTTATATGTGTGTAGGCTCAGTTAAGCTTGAACTGAGCCTCTCATGCCCTCTGTAGGACATGATGAAGAACTGAAGGACAGGCAAATAGGCCTTGTTCTGATTTTTGGACATTTTTCTTTAGTTTTTTAACATGACAATTTACACAGACAGACAAGATTTTTAAAGATTTTTAGAATTAAAAAAATAAAGTCTTTTTTGTGTGTTAATTCACATATCGCCACACCAAATCTGAAAACATTGATTTTTAATTTCTGTATGTTTGCATTTGATGTGGTAAAATGTTCCTGTTCCCCTGTGATCATGCAGGTGGTGCTCGCTAAACTATTCACAGGTTGGCAGGCCGCACAGCGCCCCATGTGGTAGGAGAGAACTATTTGCGGCTTTAACAAAAATAAATAAACAAACAAATAAATAAATAATATCGAAATTAAATATTTATAAAATTTAAACAGAAACATACTTTTAAAATTGCAAAATGCAAATCAAATCCACACCTGAGTATTGTGATAATATCATATAGAGGCATCCTGGTGATTCTCATCACTATTGGTTACTTCTTAGCCATGTAGGTGCAGCGCAAAACACAACTAACAACTTCATTTGACTTTATGTAAAGTAACTGTGGACAGACCATGCTCTTAAACTTCCTGTATTCTAAAAAAAAATGAGTGTTTCAGGATATACGTGGCGGAACAGAGACAAAACATCCTTCAGGTGTGGGTTAAAAGATTGTCGTCTGAGAAAGATCGATATCGTGGCTGTTTGACCTCATTAACACAAAATCCAAATCTAGCTCAAATCCCACACTGTGTTTACACTAATATTCATACATTATAAATATGATGGACTTTATTACATGCATCATGATCAATAAATACATTTATAACATATTATCCGAAAATTGTTGCTAGGCAACTAAGAAAAAAAATTAACAACCGAAAAAGGCAATCACAATAATATACAATAATATAATATTAAAAGGCAAATTATTGCACAGTTTTGGAGCAGCCACAGTAAACACCTGTTCCTGTACTTCTTTTACTTTTGCATGTAAAAGAAGCTGATGTGAGGATCTCAGTGAGTGTGATGAAGAACGGGGCTGTAGACTACAAAGTGTCCGGGAGCTGAATTATTTAACACTTTATAAACAAAAAATTAAAACTTTAAAACTAACTGTAAAAAGCAGAGTTTCAGGGAAAGGTAGCTAAAAATCACAACCTAATAAGAAACAAATTAGTGAAAAAAGGTCAGTGTTGGTTAAATCTTATCCACAAGTGAGCTAGTTTCCTAGCCTACATTAGCAGCCTGGCTATGATAGCTAATGTTAATAATAAAAACAAATATAGTCATTTCTAATAATAATAATATAATAATAATAATCTGCATATTTCTGTATCTATTCATAGAACTTTGTGTTCTTAGTAAGAGTAAATGTTTTTTAATCATTTTCAACATTAATAAAAACAAAAAAAATCAAACAAGATTATTAATGGTTTAATAAAACACATTTAGAGAGACTTCTGAAAAAAAAAAAAAAAACTAAAACAACTTCATTTTCAATCTAAAATTTGTGACGTCTATCAGTAAGCCGCGTTCGAGCGCCGTGACAGGAAGCAGAGTCTAATCCTGATGTTTTCATCATTCAGTGATGAGGATGATGATGATGGCAGCCCGGAGACTTGAGAAGGAGAATTAAGCACTTCATTTCATGCTCACGTCAACGCTGCGCTCCGGTCCAAGAGGAAACTGTGGGTCTTTTGTGCGTCTTGTCGTTACTCTGCCCTTATTATACTCACAAGAATGGAAAATATTTCACCTCTTTTGATGTTCCTGATCAAATGGAGAAGCTCTATCGACGACAAAAAGTAAATCAGAGCACAAACCCAAAGAGTTTTGGCTCCACGGATTATACAAACCTGTAAGCTGATGAAGGAGGCACACGGGCGCTTGTAGCCACCTGAGTCATGCTAAAGTTATATCCAATGATTTGCACATGGTCTCTGTTCATAAACTCCTTAAGCCACTTTAACAGAAAAAGAAAGTCTGCAAAAGAAGGTCGAAAGAAAGTTTGGTCAACATATCAGGAAGTCAGACTGTTTTTTTAATCGAATCCTGATAATGCATTTTAAGCATTTTAATTCAGATCAGTTTGATGCGCACATCCGGTATCAGATTTCTTAGTTAAAAATGATAAATTTTTCATTATAATATAAATTTAACTTAAATGGAAAATATAATACACTATAATATTAATATAAGTTAAAATTAAATGAAAAACTGTAATGTACTAAATGAAAATGTACATTTACCTAAAATTTAAAAAGAGCAAAGCAAATTCTATGAAAAGAAATACAATCTTTTGACTGAAATGTGTAAGTAATAATAATAATAATAATAATAATAAATAAATAAATAAATAAATAAATAAATAAATAAATAAATAAATAAATAAACAAACATTTAAAAGAAACATTTAAAGAAAATGGTGCAAAATTTTAAACTAAACATAATAATTGAATAATAAATTCAATGTTAAAGAAACAAACAAGCATAAAAATGTAAAATAACTTTTTTTTTGCTCAAAATTAGAGCAAATGAGTCAACCATGGAAGTGTCAAAATGTGCAGTACCTCGAATTTCCACTGGGGGCTGGCTCCAAAAGTGAGACAATTCCCATAGACCTCCATGTTAAAATGTCCAACTTTACAACAGAAATAAACATGTTTACAGTCGGATACAAAAATGTTTTGCTCATAATAATAGTGATAGCTGCATTGTAGGCGTCAAATTGTTAGCTGTCTGCTGTGTATCACTTTAGCTAACTGGCTAACTGAAATCGTTGTAGTTTTACTTACAGACGATTTGAAAGGTATGGATGATGGAGTTCAATCGAATGTGAAATAACAGGAGCTTTTACAGTACTGTTAGCCACCGTTGCATTTTAGCTAAGTAAACCTAAGCTACCTAGCTTGTGGTAACTGAGGTAAGTAGGTGTTTTCCAACCAACAGGCAGGCTCCGTTCACTCCACCCGTTTGCCCATTTATGGATAAATCGGGGTTTAGTCGGAGTCAGCTCCTGTCAGGATGATGATCAAAACTGCTCTTCAGAAAACCTGTGGGTGACGTCACAGAGGATCTGTCCAGCTCTTTTTATACAGTCTGTGATTAAACCACATCCAGTTCCACAGTGACGTCACATGGACACAATGCAACTTCCTGTTATCTATGAACCTGAACTTCTGTGTACAGAACCTTCTCCTTAAAGCAACTTTGTTTCAGACTACTCTGGATAAAAAGGTTCCCCTAAGAATATTTTGAATAAGGGTTCTTACATAGAGAGAGAGAGAGAACAGCTTGTTGTTTGGGTCCTAAGCGGATTTAGCCCCATAAGCAGGCTCAGGAGGCCTCGGGTCGACATGATTGGGCGGGGGAGTGATGACAGGCGGCTCTATCTGCCAATCTGATGGCGGATCCTGTTGCAGGAGCCGAGCGCGGAGACGTGAGCTGCTCACTCAGCGAGGCGTCATTTACAGTTCGCCATGAGTTCTTTCATGTACATGTACAGTCTGAGTGCCGCCGCCCGCCACCAGCACCGGCCCCGCCCATTTCCACAGACCCGACCAGCCAATCTCTCTCTCTCTCTCTCTCTCTCTCTCGCTCTTTCCTCAATTATTTCTCTCTCAGTAGAAAAAATGGAGATCTAAAATGACAATGTGGCAATTTGGAGCCATTTGTGGTGAAATAGATACGCAGGCCTCATGGGGGAAAGGCGAGAGCATGATTGCTCCGGCCCGCTCGCCTCCCAGGGGCCCGGAAAGTGATTTTAAAACATTTAGAATGAATAGAACAGGTATGTGTGTGTGTGTGTGTGTGTGTGTGTGTGTGTGTGTGTGTGTGTAAGGTTTCTGGAATTTTCAGTGATTGCAGAAAGACACCTGGATAAAAAGCCCTCCCCCACAAACGCCTGCTTTTTTTCTTCTTCTTTTTTTCTAAACCAATAACATGTTGTGATTAAGTGGAACTAAGGTTTATAATTAACTAGTAGCTGTCTGTGGAAATCTCATAATACCAGCAATCACAATTTGTTACTGGTTTAAATATGAGTCCAACATTTTTTATTTCTCATACTTGTAGATTTTGGTAAAGTTCATAATCGTTCTCCAATAATAATTTACAGCACTGCTCTTCCTTCTTTAGTACCGTCTTAGCAAACCGCACAGTGCTTTCTGAATATGTACAGTGTGTCAAACAAGTAATGTGATGTTTTTTTGTTTTCTTTTTATATCTGACTACAACAACTCACAGCTGCTATGCATTTTTATATACTGTAAAAAGATCATACATTCTGGATTCTGATTGGTCAGGAAGTATTGATTAGTTTTCCATAACTTGGTGTGAGTGGCACTGAGAAAAAAAAAACACAACAATATGAACTGAATGTAAGCAGAAGAAGACGTGTACAGCATGTATACCGTTAAAGAGTTCTTGTGCTCCACAACATTGCATCTGGAATGGACAAGTAGAAGAAGGACGACAGGGACCGATTCATATTTGCATCCCTAGTTCCAGACCCAAACCTGAAAGAATTGCGTCAGGAAGCGCATCTGCCATTAAAAACTCGTGCCAATAACTTTGTGATCAAATGAACTGGTGAACCACAAGAAAGGGAATCAGCCCAAGAATAAAAATGTGACTGTTTTAGGTCTTCACAGTGACTCATAATGCAATGGAAAGATTGTGTTTCCTATTTATAAGCTGTAAGCCATTTAGAAATCATCTCGACTAAAGGCTGCTGGAGTGGAACATGATGCTATTCGTCTACATGTTGAGACACCGGCACCAGTAAAAAGTTCTGCAGATCGCTCCGAGTATAATTAAAACGGTTCTCTCCATCTGGTGGCACAAGCCAGTATACAGTATGTTTCTGTAGCTCTCTGGCTACCTCTAGTGATGTCACGAGGCTCAGTCAGCTCACCATTTTCTCCTAGTGTATCATTACTTTATGGTGGATGGTTTAAAGCATAGCAAATTGTTCGCATATGAGGGTGTTCTCTGTATGATCTCATGGAATCACAAATGTATGTAATGAACATTATACGGTACCCACCTGTACTGGAGAAGGAGATGTTGTCAGCTACCAAAGTGAAACTGATACTGGTAGAGGAGGAGGGTAATAATGTTCTAAACAATAGAGATTTGAATTGTTTCCCTGATTTCCAACAATCATTGTCATTAAAGTTATGTGTGCAACAAAAATGACACTTTCCTTCGTTCCAATTTGCTGCCAATGATCAAAGCAGAGGTTTGGTATAGAATTCATTATTAAAACTCAACCAACACAATTACTGATATCAAATCACATACTTAAATTACACAAACATATCTGCAGGCTGATTTATCCATTGTGAATGAACTGTGGGAGGAGTTATAGCGAAAATCATTCAAAACTCACACTAATACAAGCAAAACTATTTTGTATAATATTTGGCCATTTGTGCTTTTTAACAGCCTTGTGACTCAAACATGACTGACCAGTGCATGAAATCAGTTTGTAATACTTCTTGCTTTGATTGTTAAAAATGTTTTGCAGAAATGGATTTATCTCATTTTGCTGTCAAACTATTACTATCCAAGCTAAATTGTTCCGCATGGTTTGATTATTTACATTTTTAAGGCAAATCAATCCTTTATCGGGAGAACTGAACTGTACTTCGTATTTTTGTGGCTAATTCAAATGTAAGATTTTACAAATTCTGAAAAGACGTGGTGCCCTTCAGTGTGCAGCGAAGCATCCATGCAAAGTGTTTAACCAAAGTCCCAAAGCAAATGACATGCTGATGCTCAGAAACAATTTGCAGAAATAATTTGCATTTCATACTTTGGCTTTGTTTCTTTCATTTGACTATACAGTACTTAACTTCATGTGCTCTCATGTCAGTGATTTTGGAAATTCAACATTTTAAGACTTTTTCCACGACTTTTCTTACTCATGATTGCTTATGATTATTTTTAGTTGGTGTCATTTTTATGTTACAAATAAAGATCAGTGCAATTACTATAATTTTTTTTTTAGGTTTAGCAAAAAGTGTATATAAAGGTAAAGCCAAAAAGAAAAGAAAATAACACACACACACATATACTGTATGTATATATACTATATAAACATAAATATATATATAAACCACAGAAATGAGCCAATGCCACAAAGGCACCACAGATAAATATATACACTACTAAACTATAGGAATATCTACTGTACTGTAGTTAAACATGTAGATGAGACTCAACACCAAGCACAATCAATGATTATTTATTTTTGAAATCATTCATTAATCCGGTGTATATAGTTGCATAAAAGATGTTTAAAATGAACTCTGTTGGATAGTGAATTACAAGCAGGATTAATAATAATAGATTAGACAAATGTCTAACAAGTCCACCAGTTAAAAAAAAAAAACACGCATTCTGAATTAGAATTTCATTGTACTAATTCTATACTTCATTTACAGAGGATTACATAGGCAGACATCTCACTTACAGATTTTTATTTACCTTATACAGAGTTCTGCTTGTTTAAATGTTCAGAAGCTAAAACTCCATTCAGATCCTGTTATTCATCGACTACAAGTCCTGCTCATGATGTCACACATCATAGGCCAATGCGAATGATATCAATTATCACTTAGGCAGTCTGTAATTATTCAGAATTTTAGGAAAAGAGTGAAGTGACAAAGACTTAGAGGTCACACTTTTCAGACCTTATTTGCTCAGTATTATTTTTCTTCACTTTATGAAACACTAATCCACCTGGTTGCTCCCTCCATCTCACTGTGCTGTTCTCTGCCATCTCATAATCCTTTAATTTCTGTGTGATCTGAGGAAGAGAATAAGACTTTCATAGAGGATAGAGGCAGCACTAATCCCATGGAATCGTGTAAGAGCTGGATGAAGACTCGGGTACTAACCTGGTGCAGTAATGAGTAGAGGAAGTGTAAGTGGGGTCTTGTGAATTGTGAACCCACCTGCTCCAAGATGGCTGACTTTACTGCGGTATCATTCATATCCTGATTGGATTGGATCTTCACCCTCACAACTTGCTTGGTTTTTGTGATTTCTGGATGTACAAATGGGAAAACACATAAAAAGACAGACATGAACATAATAATTCAGCTTACACCAGAAGTTTCAATCCATATAAATATTAGACTAAGTAAAAACTTTAACGTACTTAAGTAACAGAGGAAAGGCTTAAGGTCAGAGCAGAGTGCATCCTCAGCCTGACTCTTATTTAAATAACCACAATTTTCATTCCACAGTTTGTTATCAGGCTTTGTAGCCACCCAGCTGATGGTAGAGAATTTGGTTTTATCCACCCACTTCCAGGAGTCTCGGAAAAGACCAATCCAAGCTTCAACGGAAAAAATCCCATTTACAATTGTGTATTCGGTCTTGGTCGTTGTGCTGGCCAGGTCTGTGTAATGCTGTCTGCAGTAAGTCTGAGCGTCAAGCCATGTCATGGTGTTAGAGACGCTAATGTACCTCTCAGTGCCAGTTTTACTGTCTGAAAAAAATATAAAGCACAAAATTAAAGTAAATTGTCAGGGCTCACTGTTCAGATTTGGGAATTTTTGGCATGTAGTTCATGCCTCTGACATCAGCACCCTTTACCTTTTTAGAATAAAAATATTCAAGATTTCTTTTGTTTATTTTAGGAACAAGCACTTGCATTGTTCAAGGACAAACAAAAAAAAAGATAATTCTGTCGCGTCAAGCAAGCAAGAGACAATTTCTGAAATGCAAAAGTTCAGTGTTTGCCATCTTCACACACACATGCAAATAAAAAAACTTATATTATTTTTTAATTGATTAAACATTTCCATTCATACAGCACATGTGATTATTTCACATTTGTTCAACTTGCTACAAAATTTGATGTGAGCTGCAAATGAACATGGCCACATAATACTAAATGAGCATCATCCAACCTTATATTGTAGGTTCATTCACTATTTTAAATTGTAAACCTAAACTAATAATTTTAAATTTTGTTTATTAAAACTGCTCTCTTAAAATATCATTATAATTTAAATGGCCCGCGGATAAGTGTCTCTCATTAAGATGTCTCCTTCGATGGCCTTGATGGAAGAAATAAATGTTTTGTAGACTTTAAATGGATAAAATAAATGATGATCAATTAATGACTAGAGTCACTACATGCTAAACTCAGCACTGAAAACAGGATTGAGTAAAGGACCTGCTTTAGAATATCATTTTTTAAAGGCTATTAATAGGGCAAACACCAATTCCTTACTGATAAAATAATAATGCAAACCACATGTTGTTCCTCACCATCAAAGCACACGAAGGGATATGTCTTTGTGCACTCTTTATCAGTCCAACCTTGCGGATGCATTGCAACACACTCCTGATGTCCACCGTTATTGTTCGGCTCTCCTGACATCCATTTGTTCAGATTTCCTGGAGTCTCATTTCTAAAGGACCAGCGCCAGCTGTTGATGTCATTGTACAGTCCAATCCAAGCACAACAATTCTGTTGTAGTTTCTGAGCCTCGATCTGAAAACGCACCATGTCTTCATAATTTTCAACAATAGCCAAGTCAGTGTATGTGGCCTGACAGTAAGCTCGAGCATCAATCCAGTTTCTCTCCTGCTGGATCAGATAGTAGCCAGGAGAGACGTACAGGACAAGGAGGGTGAATCCTGTAGGGGAGACTTTTAAAGGTTTTATTCGGTGTTAGTAATTTAGGGGAATTCTCTTTCACATGCCAATCTTTTACTTTTCAGTGTAAAAGAGGCGTATGTTATATTTATATTCATTTAAACAGGTAGTCCCCGACTTACGAACATTCGAGTTACAAATTTCCGCAGACACAAACGGGCTGTGATTCTACTTCAGGTTCAATCGCAGAAGTAGCTCACATGTATTGTACAATATAATAGACACGGCAGTGCACCCGATACCAATATTTACAATTATATACAAGATTTTCAGTGTGTAATTGAATGTATAAAATGTCCGGTATATTGTATGTGTGTGTGTGTGAGGGGGTGCGTGAGAAATGAAATGTCTGCAATTCCTCTCGCGATTTAAAGGCTCAGAGACAACACTGTTACATTTCACATGTAAGATTCTTTTCCTTATGGTTTTTGGCCACATGATGGCAGTGTGGGTAAAGGAGACAAGTCAAGTGGATCGGTATGCTTGACATTTGATATTCATGTCTAAGGCATATAAGACTCACTTTGTCAGACTTAAGAACAAACCGGACTTATGAACGTGCTCCCGGAACGGAACTCGTTTGTACGTCAGGGACAACCTGTATTCATTGAGTCCTATATACATATTTATAATGTACTTTTTTCATTGGCCATGGTTGGAGGGGAATCATTCTTCATCTGTCTGAATTGTAAATCATTTATAAATCTTGTCTGTATTATTATGAAGACAATAGACAGAAGACATTTCCTTTACCGGTTGTGAGAAAGACGAGTGAGTACAAATTCTTCATAACTGATGTGGACGTCAGTCACTAAACAGGAAAAATCTTTGTAAGAAAATGTAAATTATTTCAATACTTCTCATTTTAAAAAGTGGAATTGCAAATGAAGAACTGTACTGTACAATACTGTAATAATCACTTTTATGGTTTTCTGACTTTTTGACAACTTTCACATATTTCCCTCTTCCCCTTCCTTCCCTCTTTCTGCCTTTGTAAATTTTAAGCTCTTCCTTATATGGTAATACATATGGTAATCTGCATGTCTTTGGACTGTGGGAGGAAACCGGAGTATGTGGAGAAAAACCACCAAACGTGGGAAAAATTCATGATGGAGGTTATCATACAGTGCCTTGCAAAAGTATTCATACCCCTAGAACTTTTCCACATTTTGTCACATTGCAGCCAAAAACATAAATGTGTTTTATTGGGACTTTATGAGACAGACACACAAAGTAGCACATCATTGTGAAGTGGAAGGAAAATTATGGTTTAAAATTTTTTTTACGCATAAAAATCTGAAAAATGTGACATGCATTTGTATTCAGCCCCCTTTACTCTGATACCCGTAACTTAAATTCTGATCTCTTGCCCTATTACACAGATCGATTGCGTCATTTGCTTAATGAGAAGAAATCAGCCTGGATTACATCAATTCCCTTAGTGAAATAAACATTTTCAGACAAAATATTTTAAAAACAAAACTCTTGTCTTAAAATGTTTCTGTAAACTGATTAAGTAAAAAAAAAAAAGCTTCTTTTAGGAGAGACAAATACACTTTTAATGGATTTGTGAAACACCACACATTAAGATATGTCTTGAGTGCAGCACAAGATGTAAATAGAAGCATCAAAAGTAGCCCAAATGTATGAATAAATGTAAGAAATATTCTGTAACTTAATAAAGTTATGAATAAATGAAGAAGTGCCAGAGAGTATAAAGGTGTGCTCAGAAGTTCACATACACTCGTCATAAACATAAATGTCAGTATTGTGGTATTGTAGCAGTCTGGGCTTTTAAAGGCTTCTTTAAACTCTCATTTTACTGGGACAGTTGCTAGTAGCAGCAGCTGCTGTCAAGCAGCTATAGAGGCTGTGGGAGCATCACACATCACATCTGTTTTGATGGAAGGACTACCTCCGAATATTTCAGCCAAACCTCAAATCATCACCTAGATGATGGAAAATTGGACAAAATTAAGTGTTCAAACTGGACAATGACCCCAAACACACATCACAGCTAGATGTGGAATCGGTAAAGTAGCTTTAAGCTTGTGTGCACCATGTTTAAAATGGTTCATGTTAGGATATTAATCGAATTGAATACTAAAATTTGTCTTTATATATATATATATATATAAAGACAAATATTAGTATTCATTAGTATTTATTTTTTTCACCTTTGCCCTTCAGACAGCCTGAGTCTGAAACTTGTTGGCGCCCTTAGTGATAATATTTGCATGCAAAGGTGTTGGTGTTATTCATGTAAAAAAAAAAAAAAAAAACTCAAATTAAGAGCAACTGTTAAGCCCCAGGAAATACGAAATATACAGCATACAAAATAATGAATAACAATTTATTTATACTTTATATTTTAGTTGGTATTATCAAAATCGGACACCATGATTCAGACAGTAAAGGTGTTGTACAGTGTTAAGCACATAAATCTAGTCGAAAGTTAAAAATCACCAAATAATTTTTTTCAAAAGACTAAAACTAAACTAAATTGTCTGGCAAAACATTCGAGTAAAACAGCGCCCCCTGCCCTTCACGGTTCACATTCTCACTGCTACATACACTTCTATTTAGAAATGCCTATGAATTCTCTTATCAATTAAATCAGGTTTAATTATTGTTTAATCAGGAAATTATTATTGTCACCAAGTTCATGAAAAAATAAACACTTACTAAATTGTCGGAATAGCCAAGTGTGAAATGAGTGAGACAGAAGGAGGTTCTCTCTGTGAATCATCAGGCTCTGCATGTGTCTTTTACACTCCATTTCATATACAAATCCGAGGATTTCTTATTCAAAACAGCGTCCTGATAGCTTTAGATTGGATTAGGCCACAATGTGACTTCGGGGAAAAAGTACCAAAATGCCATGCAGAAATGTACTAAAGTATCAAGTACAGGTATTTGCTGTAGGATAATTTACAGAAATGTGAAAAATGTACTAATGTACAATAAAGAAGTAAATGTACTTAGTTAATACTCATCACTGTTTGTTCAGCAATATATTGTAATTTTATATATTCTTCCAAGATAGAGATATGAATAGAGCCGCGGGTAACCTGTGTCACGCTCACCAAAGTCTAAATAACCAAAACTACCGAAACAAACCCTCGGAGAGCAGCTGGCTTACATATAATTATAAACCATATGTGTGTGTTAAAAAAAATACCTGCCAATATCCTTCTCTGTGCTGGGTGCTTTATTTAGTCATGTGTGGCACTCCTGCTTCTTCCCTTGTTTGGTTTATTTATTTATTTATTTATTTATTTATTTATTTATTTGCACCATTAATGTAACTGTTGCACCACTAACATCATGTCAACCATAGCAAGCTCTTTTGTAAAAACATTAATAATGCTGTCACTATGTTGTGTCATAACCTCCAGTATGTAACAGGATTCACAAGTGCAGGTTAAAGCTGAGATTTTATTACAAATAGAAACTGACAAACCAAACCCTGGTCGAGAGATTCACACATCTGGACCGTGTCCTTGATTCTACTGCAGGTTTTGGGAGACATAATGTACAGTATAATAGATTTCTGCTGTGTGATGAGTTCAGGACACAGTAATGATCACGATTCTACATTATCTTTCAATCAGTTTTCATGTTTATGTAATTGTTATTATGTTTCTCAGGGGTGTTAGTCTGGTCCATTAAAAGCTTGGCGCTTCCCAGGGCAACAGGGCTTTTCAGTAAATTCATATTTAAGTAAAAGAACAAAGCAAACCAAAAACATGGAAATTGTAAACAAACCTTTTCTGTGCATCAGCAAGTCATTTGCTTTGGTACTTTGTTTAAAAGGCTCACACGGACACTTCGCTGCACATGTCAGTGCACCATGCCTGATAAAACAGGGAACATTTGCAAACCTTCAAACCATGTGAAAGGCAGGTTTTATTTTCAGCCAAATCTTGTAAAATTTCAAAAACTGATAAACAATTATGAAATAAATCATTTTGTAACATACACAGATATGTGCTGTTATTAACAAGGGATGAGGCAGTGCATAAGCCAGGATAATTACTTCCGTTTACATTTATGGCATTTGGTTGATGCCCTTATCCCGGGCAACTTACATTTATCTCCTTATACATCATAGCAGTTGAAGATTAAGGGCCTTGCTCACAGGCCCAACGGTGGTAGCTTTGGTGGTACTGGGGTTGAACCCATGACCCTCCTGAGCCACCCCTGCAAATAAGTTCATCCAATAACACAAACAATAGCAACATAAAACTAGGACACAGATGAAAACTGTGGCATACACTTGGTGAAAAACTGACAGATAAGAAGCAAAAAAGCAAGAGGGAACTAAACAGATGTAACGCAAAGTCAAAGTGAAGCCTAGGAACGTGAATACAAACACCAATCAAAGTTAAGGTAAAATACATGAGACATAATAAGCAACAAGTAAAGTCTCAAACATGAAACATCCAAACATGAAGGTTGACAATGGAAAAGGTCAGGAGTGACCGAGGCATAGCAAAACATTTACAACTGCCACTAAAATATATTTTTCAGTTTCAGTTATTTCTGAAACTGTGTAGGTACGTGTTGGTTTATTCCAGGATCTAGTCAAGCGGATGATTTTGCAGAAGAGATGATTGAAATGTGTTCAGTCTCCTGAAGTGAAGTAAAATATTCCAGGTGCTCATTATTCACTACTGCGTGTTACTGATGTGTAGATTTCTTTGCTGGTCTTATGCCTATTTAATTTTGCTACAATATTAAATAAGAATATAGGATTTTTTTTCTTCTATAAGAGTGGAGAGAAACGAGGATCTTTTTCATAATTTATTTATTTATTCTTATTGTTGTTGTTCTTGATGTATATTTATTTATTTATTTATTTATTCATTCATTTATTTATTTATTTATTTATTTATTTTTCCCTTTTTTATACAAACCCTCAAATAAAAAAAAATTGCAACCGGTATATACTGTAGCACATGTTACATTCAGAAATCATAACATTTTAATTATCTCAAATATGCACCACAATCTAAAGTGTAACACATACAACTAATTAACTTTACAAATAAAATAAAGCGAATCTTCTTACATTGAAAAGGAAAATAAGGTAAGATTTTTTTCATTACAAACACATCATGATGATTTAATTCTTAATTTGTAAAAAGATCACTTAAAAGACTTTCTTATAACATTAAAAATAAAGATGATTATTGTGAAGTTGTTTTTTTATTGTGGTTTCTTCAGAAAGTGATCTGGTGGCTCACGTGAGTAATGGCTTCAGTGATGCTGATGGAAATAAAAAAGAAACCCGAAGTGAGTGGACACGTTCAATTCTTAATTATATACTGAAAAACTAATAGGACATACCTGTCTAGCTCCAAAGCACTCTCACACAGATTCACTAACACCTGCAAGTGTGAACGAGTGACAACATACTGCACACACACACACACACACACACACACACACACACACACACACACACACACACACACACACACACACAGAAAGTGAGGGGGGGGGGGGGACTTTGTATGAACAAACTATAAACTTCCGAATGAATCAATGTAATTAATGTTAATGAAGTAATAAGCTGTTTGTTGATGCTGAATTATTTTTGCTTTTATCTGAATTATCTTTTGCTATTTGTTTTGGTCTGGTTCCAGATTTCAGGTATGAACCTCCCATACGTATCCACTGGCTATTGTGTTTTGACTCTTCTGTGCGGGACTTCAGTTTCCCATTAAGCACTTCACTGCAGTCATGACCGTATTCACATTCCCTTGTTAAGTTTAATTAGCCTGTTTGTACATGCTTAGCCTGTGTTTTGTTTACATCTAGTCTTACATGTTGTCATGTTCTCTGCTATCGCTGCTGTTGTTTTTAGCATTTGCATTAGCCTTAGCCATAGCTCCTAGCCATCGTCGTAGTTTTTTATGTTCATGTTTGTATTTGGCACTTGTGTTTCTGATGTTTAAACTCCATGTAAGGACGCCGTCATTGTGCCTCCTGATTCTTTATATACTAACACTTCCTGTAGGCCGTGTCCAGACACATGTACATTCAAACAGCTCGACAATGCTAATGTGTTTCCTGTCGTTTGTCCGTCCGTCTCCGGGTCTCTGTATGATGATCTTTTGATGTACTAGAGGTACGTGACACAGGGCGTCTGGCCAAAAGCTTAAATATGTTCTACTGATAATAAACAGAGATCTTCAGACACATCATGTGTGTTTGTCCATGTCTCCTGGTTCGGGGCCAGGCTGGTAAGTGTATCGAGGTGTGGTGGACGCATCAAGCAATACGTTTTCCTTTATTCCATCTTAAACTTAACAATGTAGTTCTCGTCTTTCATCTAATATTTCTCTTTAATAAACTTCAGTCTGCACGTGCGTCCTGTGTCTCCTCCATATGTGGGAACTTCACATAATGATCCAAACCGGGAGGTTTATGAAGCTTGTGGTTAAGATGTTTTGTGCATTTCTTTTGCTTCTCAGAGTTTCCGCTACGTTTCTCTACGGCTCGGTGCTGTGACTCAGTTTTAGCAGCTCATGTCTCCAGTACACGCCATGTTTCATTCACATCCTGCAGATGAATCTATTGAGGATTGAACAAACACTGTGCATATTATACATATATACTGTATGTACATACCGACTCCTTTTCCCAGTCGAAGACTTTTGTCCTGAAATGTTCGGCCACGACTTTGAGCTCGTACGTGTGAGACACATCGCGTGTTTCAGTCAGAGCTCCTAAAGCGTTTGTGCGCTCGGCGATCTTCTGCAGCGCTTCATCCACCGTCTTCCTCTTCTACCAATAAACAAATGAATTCTATAAACCCCGTCATCAACAGTAGGTCGCATAATAATGTCTTTCAGCAGAAAATGATAGCATTTTATATGTAATGAGTGTTTTAACAAATGAAGCAGCGATAATATGTTTTCAGATAGTGGGGTGGAGTTTGTCATATAATGGGCGGAGTTTAGACATGACAGCAGCGGTTTCCTGCCACAATAACCTCTGAACGGAACAAGTGAAGATCTTGTATGATTAGTACGAGTAGTAGGGTTTTGTGGTGAAGTGCCAGAATGCAGAGAATTCCGTTATTCCATTATTATCCTGTTCATAATAAATAACAACATGGTTTTCGAAGGTGTGTGTGAAAATAATACATTTATTGAAGGAGTCTCCAGTTCCAGTGTCATAAATAAGACTCAGGATGTGGAGACAGTGAATGGGAGTGTTTTTTTTAATGTTATTTAAAAATAACGAGTGTAAATAAAGCAGTAGAGTAGAAGAGGTTTACTCACACTTATAAGATCATCATATTGTCTTTGCAGTTCCTGTCTTTTCTCTGCGTCCTGTTCATTTTTAATCTTATTCTTTTTGATTATCAGTGGAACTTCAGTAGTCTTCACTACATCAGACACTCGGACATTTAGAGGTTGGGGCGTGTAGGTCTCGCTGACAGAGGACGAGGAGTCTCCGAAAAATTCACTCAACCTTAACTTCAGCATGCCCTAAATAATGTTGAGTCATGAAGAATAATAAACTTTTAGTAAATATTTTTAAAAGATTTGTTATATTAAAGAAAAAAACCCGCACAAACTACAGACAGATTGTAAATGTATTTAATATTTCTGTTTCTTTGTCATGATCAGATTTGTACGCACCTTGTACCCGTAGTTACTCGGCACCTGAGTCTTCCCCACATGCCTCCTCACAGCCTCATTCACGCTCGTCTTCAGGTAGGAAAACTGATCCTCAAATGAAGTCAAGCTGAGATTTTGCTTTACAGTGAAGTTAAACAAGACAGAAAAAAAGAATAAGCGGTGAAAGAATAAGCAGTGTTTTTTTTTATTCCAAAAAAACTGATTGATTATGTTAGATTAGAAATGAAAGTGGTAAGACATTAATAATGTAAACACTAACAGTCTCAGTGTGATGTAGCCAGTAACTAGTGAAGACGTCAGCAAGGAAGGTGTTTCTTTCACTGTCCCAGAACCAAGCGTAAGCGTACTGATCAGGTCCACATGAGCCGACGGAGTACACTGAAACACGAGGACGAAGATTTTACACTAATATAATGTTTTTAATTTTGTCAACACTCTGTAATAAAAAAGAAAAAAAAAAGTGCTGACCATTTCTGTCTGAGAGCTTGTCCAACATCGATCCAGCGTGGCACGATTCCAGATAAATCACCATCTGCAAACAGCAAACCTTATCAGTCTTTGAGTAAAGTTCTGTGTGCACTACAGTACCAGTCAAAAGTTTGGACACCCCTTCTAAACCAGTGGTCAGAAGAATGGTCATACTCTATATGCTTTTTATTTCTCTCTACACTGTAAAACAACACTGAAGGCGTTTATCCAATACACAATAATCTCCTCTGAACAGTTGATATTGAGATGTGTATCTGCTACTTCTGCTCCGTAAAGCTTCATAACAGCTCTAATCTGAGGTGCTGGTTGTTAATTGGTGATTTCTGAGGCTGGTGACTCTAAATGAACGTCTCCTCTGCAGCAGTAAGTTTTGGTTTTGCTTTCCTGGGAAGGTCTTCATGAGAGACAGTTTCATCATTGACCTTGATGGGTTTTACAAACACACTCGACACAATACTGTTCTTGTTCCAAAAAGGCTGACCTTCATGTCTTAAAATAACATCTGACTGTTATTTTTGTTGTAGTTGTTAGTTAATTATCTAATGCCTATGTGTTATAGTATAGTTTTGAAATCTCCGGTAGAATGTAGAAAAAAATCACTAAATAAAAAGCACTGAATTAGAAGGTGTGTTCAAACTGTTTACTGATTGTACAGTGGAACCTTGGATTGCGAGTAACGCGGTTTGCAAGTATTCCACAAGACGAGCAAAGATTTTAAACAAATTTTCACTTGAAAAACGAGCAAGTCTTTGGTTTACGAGTGCCAAGTACCATGTATCACGCATGCGCTCTTGTTTTGACACCGAGCGTCACGTGATCACAACTGAGCCAATGATTTTTCTCTCTCTCTTGCGCTGCGGAATTGTCTCCCCTGCTGGGTTTTAGTGCTCGTCTCTTACTGGTATAATCAACATCTCTCTCTCTGTTTCAGCGTGTCATTAGTCCTATGTGTGTGCGCGCCCATAATTTGACACCGTCACACACACACTCTCTTGCCTTTACACCCCCTTCCCCGGCTTCACACACATACAGACACACACTCTATGCTTCACACAGAAAAAAAAAACTGCGATTCTTCTCAAAGGTAAAGTGCTGGTTCATTTGTTTGTTTGTTTTTTTACTTTACAGCAGTGATTCCGTTAGTATGCGCCATATTGTGTTAATTATTTTTATGTATTCATTTTTTTGGGCTGTAGAACAAATAATCAGAGTTTTCATAATTTCTTATTGGAAAATTTGATTTGGTTTACAAGTGTTTTGGAATATGAGCCCGCTTCCGGAATGAATTATGCTCATAATCCAAGGTTCCACTGTATATAGTACATTTGAAACAAGTGGCACAGTGGCATAGTGTCCGCTGCAAATGTCGCTGGTAATCAGCTATAGAACCAATAAGTATAACCTGCGTATAATCTGTGATATCTTTGATCTCATATCTGTCGTAAATAGGAAATTATGTTTTCATTTTCCTACAGAGACATTTTTACAAGTCCCAGAAAAATCCATACCTTTGAGAACTGCCAACTGCATGACATCGTGTTCACTGTGTTAATGAGGTCATGTGCATAAAGCTGTAATAAAAATAAACATAACACATTATTATATTTTGTGTTGCCTCAGTGTTATATAGTTAAAAAAAATTAAAGATACAGGAGCCTTTACACTTTTCCCAAGCTGTTTCTGATGGTTGCTTTATATTTTATTTAGATAGCATGAACAGGGAAACCAGAGTATCTCATTTTTCTTCCCAATAAATGTTCCTCCTATTAAAACAATTCACAGAAAACTATCCTCAGCAACTTAAGTTCTTATGTGATGGTATTAGTTTTTCTTTTTCATATTCAGAGCCTCCAATATGAGAACAAAGATTTCCTGGGACAGCGTGCACAGATGCTTCACTCTCAGTGGTGCGCAGGGTCTGGCTTGGAGCGTTATTAGACAGTGGGGTATGCTGAGACTCTCCAGTCTGTTAGCACCAGCTGTATGAGGGCTGTGAAGGGAAGTGCCAGGTCTGTGTTGTGAATTGGAGTGTTTGAGTGAGTTCAGTTAGTGGTATAAAGTCACTGAAAGAATAAACCACTCTGGCCCGGCTGGTGCCAGTACGTCTGACTGCAAAGGGCCGGTGTGAGCTTCCAGACAGAAAACAACCCTCTATATCTACCTAGGATTCCTTGGATTGTTAGCTAACAAGCGCAATTAGCAAGTCAGTGTCATGAATCAATCGTCACTTTGTGTGGTGTTTAACACCCAGGTCTGAGGACAGGAGAAAGAGTCAGTACCATGTTAGTCATTACTAATGCTATATTTAAGTTTGTCCTTGTGACATAATTGATATCAGCCTGGAATATTTGTTTTCTTGGTGCTTGAATGAATTTAGAACCAAACATAAATTTCAGCGTAACATATTGTGGATAGACAGGTAGACAGGGGCGTGACTTGGAACTGCTGTTCATGTCCAATATGTTGGTGTGTTTAAGGATGAAGAAGTTTAGGTTGAAGATCAGGTGAAGATCAGAAGATTTGCAAAGTGGAACGTGCCTGTTTAACTCCAGTCTTCACTGTGTAACTGAAACCTGAATTCAGCTCTTAGACAGAGAGACAGAGAGAGAGAGAGAGAGAGAGAGAGAGAGAGAGAGAGAGAGAGAGAGAGAGGGAGACAGAGAGACAGAGAGAGAGAGAGAGACAGAGAGAGAGAGACAGAGAGACACAGAGAGACAGAGAAAGAGAGAGAGAGAGACACAGAGTGAGAGAGAGAGAGACAGAGAGACACAGAGAGACACAGAGAGAGAGAGACAGAGAGACACAGAGAGAGACAGAGAGCGAGAGTGAGAGAGACAGAGAGAGAGACAGAGAGAGAGAGAGAGGAAAATGTGTTAAACTTACAGTGGAATGAGGAAATCCAAAGATTCCATGAGCTCCATGATCCGATAAATAAATGAAGATAGAATCATTTTTACAGCTGAAAGAGAACACAGAGAAATAAACATAGTGACACTTACATACAAATATATTATGTGATCAAGACAGCTGATTATTTTCCTATAACAACACAACCCCGTGACCTTTATTCCTTTTATACATTCCACAGCAAGCTGTGTTCATTGAGGTACAGAATCTTTGACACCTTTCTCATACTCTATATGTGACGTCTGCCAGAGGGAGTCTTACCTGGTCGAGGTGAACTTTAGAAAAGGAAAAAAAGCTCTGGACAGTTTTTAGATGCTGGAATTTGTATGTTTTTGTCGGTACCACATACCGTACATGCAGACGCGACACATGCAGAAGATCACATTCCCCCTCCCACAACCCCACAAATACACAACAAGATGACATGAAATAAAGAGAAACGGGAAGCGACCATCGGTCTCTCTACACACACACTCTCCTACACGCACGTGCGTTCGCTCCACACACACAGTGGTCATCTTACACATTAGGTGGCCGTTACAGGTTATAGTGGCATTAAACATTGTAGAAGAGGAGAAAAAGTCAATTCGTGTTATAGCAGCTACAAACTCAGGAGTCACTTCTATATTCTCTCTCTTGAAGTTTATAAGAAAAAAAAGCAAAATGTTGTCTTTTGTTGAACAGAAACCGTGAAGAACCGTAAACTCTTCTGTCTCTTCTGTGTGTGAGCTGTTGCCGTAGAAACTGTAACATTCCCGAATGAGTGCATCAGTATGAACCTGCGCTTCTGCCCGAGCTGCTGTTAGAGAGACCCGATCAACACTTTCTCACCCATCAGTATGTGGGCTGAAGGGGGACATCAGAGTTAGACAGAGACACAACAGACACAGTAAATACCTTTGTATGACTTTTTTTGTTCCTGTTTTCTTGACTGCAGCTGAATCTCCACGCAGTACAGCCAGGAAGTTTTCAGCTGATACATCCTGAAAATAATGTAAAAAGATTCTTAAAAAAAATTCCAAAAATAACCAAATCAGAGTATTAATTTATCTATTCATTTATCTATATATCTATGTATTTATTAATTGATTTATTTGTGGATTACAGTAAACTGCCACCTCTCCAGTGTAGTCCTTAAGGACGCCAGGGTACACATTCGGCCCGTTAGGTCTGTGGATAACATTCCCGGGAATGGGATTTCTGCACACAAACAATTGTAATACAGATATGAAAGATGCGCTCTGGCCCCAGGCTACTAACAACAAGCTGATTCATGTTTCAAAAACCAGTGAGGATTTTGTGAAGTGTTAAATACATCATAGATTTCATGGTGAACAAAAGAATATTTAAAAAAAAATAAACTTTTCTTTTATAAAACAAAAGCTAGCTGTAAGGAAAACCCCTGGAGGGCGCCATGGGCTCTGTTTCAGGTTTGGGCTGCGTTCCATTCTGAGGTGCACTTCACAGTGTGCTCCCTACTCCCTACACCGTTTGCAGTGAATGTCGGTGAAGGGAACTTTCGCATCAAAACCAAGCCATACGGAACATCCTGTGAAGTCACCAGTGCAGACGTCACTTCCTCCCTGCGTTACTATGGTAACATAAACTCCTTGGATACCTGTCGCTGCTGTGGTGGAAATTTCACACTACGGACATTAAATATTGAATATTTACTGAAACTGATATCATTATAAAACATACTACTGAAACAAGTATAACTTGTAAATAAATAAATTATTTATTGATTATAATAATAAGTGATTAAAGATGTACAGAGATGTTTATTTTTTTACAGATTACTAGCCTAGATAATACTAGGATTTTCTGATTAAATAAAAATTTTAGTTGCTCTGTACTTTTAATATGATGTCGTCCTCGATAATAATGATGATAAATATATGAATACTTTTTCAAGCTCCATTTTTTTCACGCTCCAGCGAGACGCAATGACTTATGGGAATTTTTTCATTCCCTTTTCCGGGGAAGTGACGACCCGATGTCCACTCGCTCCCTACAACATCTGCGGTTCCCTTTGAACTGAACATTTTCGCTCCCTGCGGTTTGGACTCACACTTAACATGTCTGAACGCCCTGTGTAGTGCACTTTGCTGGGTACTTCAGACCATTTGGGACGCACCTTTGGTGTTTGGACTTCGTCCGGGACTTCATTTCCCAGAGTGCACCTCGGTCACATGTTCAGTGGTCTCCACCTGCAGCTTGTTTAAGCATGTGTGTATAAATAGTCCTCGGATTAGCCAGTGGACTTTCTCTCATCTGTTTAGTCTTAGAGAGTCCAAATCTTGGTAGTTTTGTTCCTGGTCTAGATTGGATGTTTTTGGTTTAGTTTATTTCACTCTGTAAAGTCTGTAATTATGCCTTGACTGCATCCAAACACATCTGACACTCGCAGAGCTAAATGGGACTGGAACAGGGGAAACGCGTTTAGTACGAACTAAGAACTTTCACACTTGTACCACAGAGATATAAAACAAGAAAAAACCCTCTATACAGAGTGTCTAACACTCACTCCTTATTATTGGCGATATCGTCGTACATCATCACCACCATCTGTTCGTCTGGGACGCCACTCTGTTGTGCCACCTGATAAGCGTGACACACATTGGCCTGAAAGAGAAACTGTAACTTTAGATTTGGCTTTAAAGGAAATGGTTTAACACCAATGGATGTCAGAAATATACAGTAGGCTTCTGTGCAAAAGTCTTGACCCCCATTTCTTCTACCAGTATTAAATAAAATATAATTAAATGATGTACAAATGTTTTAATGCAACAGCTTCATCTGCGCCTGTTTCTCACTCGTGGATTTTTAATTCTTGAATGATTCATTGGTCACCGTGTGGCTTAACAAACAAAAACATTCCTCTGAAACTGCTCAGGTACAGGAACTGGACTGAACATGAGAGACAGAAACGTCCAGGAGACGTTCAGGAAGCCTGGAGAACGAATCCTCAAGACTAAATGAATATGAAATATTCCAAATATGAAGAGATGAGGGGAGTCAAGACTTGCACACAGCACACAACCTCTAACAGCCAAATCAAGCTGCATTTAATATGATTTAATCTTCACACCTGATGTCTGTAGTTTTCCCAGCCTTTAGAACCTGATACCAGGAGAACCCACTGTCGCTTGCTGTAGCTTCCTCCCATATCGTTGCTCCCATACAGAGTTCCTACAAAGCAGAATAATAACAAATATTCCTTGACCAACCAAACCGACACCATAATCACTCGGGACATTTCACCAGCACGCCACCAGAGGGCACCCTGGATTCCAGGACACTAGGGCATTTATTGTGTATCATGTCATATACAACTGTTTTATTTGTTTAGTTAAACACATCAATTATATTTAACACGTCCCATCAGCTGCTGGATTCTGATTGGTCAGAACGTGGTGACTAACGTGGTTAGTTTCCCGTAACAGCGGCTCTGACAGTGGAGAAGGTTTATATTACTGAGCTCAATCTAAAGGCAGACGTGTTGTTGATATGGTGAAGTTTCCTTAAGAAAAAGTGACATTTGTGGTAACATAGCGCGGACGGAGTCTCCAGTGTCATCGCGTTGTAACATTCAGAGGTAAAGATGTGACCTTCGTGTCTGAGTCAAAAGAAAAGAAACGTTTGTGGGAAAATAAATGAAAATAAAAAGCTGGGATGTGGAGCGAAGAAACGCTTATAACTGCTCAAGTGAGAATTGGAATGAACTTATTTCATGGATGTGAAAGTGATAAGAAGTGTGTTGTTCATTAATAAATAAAAAATAACTAGAATTTAATTAGAAGTCCTGCTATAGGATAATAAATCAACTTCAAGAGGTAATTGTTACAACATTCTGTTACTTAGAATCTCTCTCTCTCTCTCACACACACACACACACACACACACACACACACACACACACACACACACACACAATGTTTATTAATCACATACTACGCTGTAAAAGATTTGTTGATCCAAGTGACCATTTAATATCTTATATGTAATTAGTTTTCTTTAATTAAATTACAGCCTCATGCCATTTTGTTTTAAAGCTAAAATGATTTAGGAAATGATTTAGTCCTTTTGAACTGGATTCTAAATGCTACATGAAAGACAAAATGTACTGAATCCTACCTGTTTTCTCTCCTGCGATGGCTTTAGCTCGGATGTAGATGGACTGAGGGTCCTGATCAGACACGTCTAAAGGTTTTATAACCTGCAAACATCCGCTTTCACTTCAGCTCCTGAGTCAGCAAGAAAGATTTTAGCTAAAAGGTTGAGTTTGATTGTTATTTTTGTTGTTGTTGTTTCTGTAAATGCAGTTGGTCATTTAGAATTCTACACACGCTGCTCCTGAGCTCCCAGTGATCCTGACCCCCTCAGACCCCATCAGACCCCCTCAGACCCCCTCCGTCCCCATCAGACCCCCTCTGTCCCCCTCTGTCCCCATCAGACCCCCTCTGTCCCCCTCAGACCCTCTCAGACCCCATCAGACCCCCTCAGACCCCCTCTGTCCCCATCAGACCCCCTCAGACCCCCTCTGTCCCCATCAGACCCCCTCTGTCCCCCTCTGTCCCCATCAGACCCCCTCTGTCCCCCTCAGACCCCCTCTGTCCACCTCAGACCCCCTCTGTCCCCATCAGACCCCCTCAGACCCCCTCTGTCCCAGACCCCCAGCTGACTCGTCCCTGTGCTGAACTGGACTTCATGCTAATTTAAATAACTTCTATTATACTGAACTTCCAGCTGCATAACACACATGATGTCGTTACACAATCGCTGCTCTCCGTTATCACCCAGATGATGATGGGTTTCCTGTTGAGTTCGGTTCCTCTCAAGGTTTCTTCCTATTACCATCTCAGGGAGTTTCTCCTTCACCCTCGGCTCGTTCATCAGGGACTCATTATTATCTAAACACATTTTTTCACTCATACACACGTCTATAAATTTTCTTTTCATTTTGTGAAGCTGCTTTGAGACAATGTCTGTTGGTAAAAGCGCTATAGAAATAAAATTGAATTGAATTGAATTCACTCCTAAAATCTCTTGCATTACTGCGTTACTTTACATTAATCATCTTATGTAGCTGTATAACACGTACACAACACAACGTTATACAGTACAGTCATTCACATTGTTCTTTTATCTATTTATTATTATTATTTTTTGTTTACCTTTTTGATTTTCTAATGGCTGTATCTTTGAGACTGAGAGGTTCAGATAAAGACATCACCATCACCCCTGTGTGTGTGTGTGTGTGTGTGTGTGTGTGTGTGTGTGTGTGTGTGTGTGTGTGTGAGATCCACAGACGCCCCAAACAAGCCAGCAGATTTAGTTTCATCTCCGAGTTTATTCTTTTAATTTCTACACCACTTTCAGTATCATGCGTCGCTCATCTTCTATGTGATACAGAGCGGCTGGAAGAAGAGTCACGTAACTGTTTCTACTTTTTACTTTTATGCCTTTTTTTATTTCATGTAACGTTTACAGATTCATCACAGGTTACAGGGAAACTGCTAAATGTTGATATAAATATATAAAGGTTTATACTGAAGGTATTCTGATCATTACACACATAAACTAACCAACTTAAATATTGTTAAAATATAAAAATAATAAAAAAGTAAAATAAAAAATATATAATAAAAAAAGTAAATTAGGAAACCATTCAGAAATAAAACAGTAAATGCATTAATAAACACTGCATTACACGTAAGTGTGTGTGTGTGTGTGTGTGTGTGTGTGTGTGTGTGTAAATGCCTACAAACAGCTGAGCGCCTGTTAATTTTTTTTTTCATAAAAAAGTGTATTTATTTGTTTGCTTGTTACTTTACAGTTTTAGTTCTTAATTAGTTTAATGCACAGAGGAAGGTCTTTTTATTGTTTGCTGTTGTTGTTGTTTTATTTGGATTTTTATTTTATTTTTCTGCTGTTTCTTCTTATTTTTTGTTATTTAAAAATATATATATTATTAGTCTGTTTACAGCATTTTAGGATTATACAGCACGTCGGTCAACTGTGTTGTGTTTGCATATTATTTATAAGTAAATCTGCCGTGTGTGGATCTTTAGATCTTTAATCAGCTCAGCAGTCTTGTATTACTTGCTGAATAATATGCTTTAAGAGGAATATTTAAATGAATTTAAATAAACTGCATTAAATTACATTTAATTAAACAACAGTTCGCGCCGACTGAGTAATCTGACTGGACGAGAGGCATTTTACAAGTTTAGGAAAAACACACCACCTCCATGAACATTTTTATTTTATACTTTGGCTTCTTCTTTTTCTTCTTCTTCTCCCTTGAAACGTCAATGAAACTGTGTAGTTCCTCAAAAAACTGTAAAGATAGAAACAGGTCTGACTCTTACAGAAGCGAGACTTAATATTTTACAGTCCGTCTCTATCCAGCACTTTTACTGATCTGAGCCCGTATTCACAAAGCTTCTTAAGCCTAAAAGTTGCTCCTAGTGAGACAATTCTAAGAACAATCTTAGAATTAGGGCATTTTCTTAGAATTTCTCCTTAAACTTAGGATTAAATCTTAGTAAAGATAAAAATGATTCACAAAACATTTTAGCCCTAAAAACAGCTCCTAAGGTAAAAATAGTTAAGAGTAGAGAGGAGGACTTTTAAGAGGCTTAAGAGTTTCTCTAGCAGAGGACAAAATGGCGGAAGGAAGAAATATTCTCCAAACACTGAATGTAAAGCTAAAAGTAAACGCTGCTCTTCTGTCTGATCTGGTTTTCTTGTTGTTTTACTTCCTTCCATCTCTCTTGGATTGTTGGCTACAAACCATCCAAAAGTGCAGCTTAAATAAACTGTCCTGTGATCATGTAAACTGGTGAAAGCTGAGACATTTTGCTCCCATCAATCTAAAATGGAT
>JAAGKR010000659.1:142201-149701 GCA_011419295.1 Clarias macrocephalus
GAAATATTCTCCAAACACTGAACGTAAAGCTAAAAGTAAACGCTGCTCTTCTGTCTGATCTGGTTTTCTTGTTGTTTTACTTTCTTCCATCTCTCTTGGATTGTTGGCTACAAACCATCCAAAAGTGCAGCTTAAATAAACTGTCCTGTGATCATGTAAACTGGTGAAAGCTGAGACATTTTGCTCCCATCAGTCTGAAATGGATCACAAGTAATAAAATCAGTTTAGTAAATAAATGTGAGAACTTAAATATAGTAACTACTGTGTGGAAACTGGTTGCTTCAAAAGTCGACACATTTTCAACATTTAGCTGGAAACTCTAGAAACTCTGCATAAATTAGCCTGTACTCATGGTTATACAATTTCTTCATATACAAACATTATGATTTCACTGTTGGTTCTATTATCATGTATTCTGTCTTCACAAAGAGCTCATTTCAACACCTTTGCAGAGGTCAGAGGTTATTTTTATTAACCAATCACAGTCCTTGAGTTGCTCTAAAAAGTTTCCTAAATCACTTTTAGTCTAGGACTCCCAGCTAGGACTTTTAAAGCTAAGATACAGGTAGGAGCGCTTTGAGAGAATTCTAAGAAGCTTTGTGAATACGGGCCCTGATCTTTATTTCTGAGAGCGGAGATCACAATTAAAAAAATAACGATTAACCTGCGTAGGATCAGTTCTCTAATTTAGACAACGAGCTGATTAGTGTCTTGAACCCACATGCACAGGGATTTATAGAGCTGATGCATGCACATGTGACCCCTGTGTGACCTCCGTGTGACCTTGGAAATTCGAATACCTACACAGACATCATTTCCTTCATGCGTTACCATGGTAACATAAGCTCCTAGGATGCCTGTTACTGCTACTGTTGCAGTTTCACGCTTCTGAACTAAAATACGAAACAAAAACTGATATATTAGTGATATATTATTAAAAGATATTAATATTATTATGCAGATTATTCACACGTCCATAGAGCAAGTCATATTAAATCGATGTAGATTATTCACAAATGATTATGATGTCGTATTAATAATCAAAATAAGCATGCTCGTGCTGAACACTTTCTGCTTGGTGATGAAGGATGTGCTCGCACCATCACACCCTACAGGATGCCAGTCCAGGGGCCAATCCAAGCACGCCTCAGCAGCCACCATTCATGAGGCAGGAGCACCACTGAGACCTCTTCTGGCAGGATGAAGGCCCACTGGAGAGCTATTATTCTTTAGACTTTGCCACTGAATGCAATGATTCCCCCAAAGGCAGTCACTGTCTACAATTCTTCACAATATCTGCCTGGGAGTAGGAGGTATAACGGATGAAGCTGTGCTGGAGCCCACCAGACGCAGAGTTTGTATAAGCAAAAAAGGAAAAGTCTGTACACATATTTTTAATACATATTCTTTAAATCAGAACTGTTTCAGCTCGGTCAGTTTGCAGGGTTTATTACAGGACTGTTGGAACTGCACTGGTTTTACATACAGTAGGTGTACCTAAAAAACTGGCACCCGAGTGTGTATTCATGCATTGCACATGCTCCAACACAACATGGGTCATTTCAGCTCGAGTCGTGACACAGTGACCAACTGACTCTTCGTCTCGCTAGAACTCCGCCCCTGTCTCAGAGTGATTATGTTATTATCTGCAGTCAGGGCTGAGAGAGCCAGCCAGGAGGGACCAGTCATGCACAAGCTGTGCTAAAACGGTGAATATTCCCTCTGTAATTCACACAGAACCAGCAGCACATGGCTTTTGCTATTAGAGTAGGCGTGGCATTTAACACAACAGTATCGGCATCTAGTGTGTCAGAAATACCATCACTCCACTCAGCTGACTTTAACTCCCAACATTCAACAGCGCTGGCGATGTAACCAATCACAGATCAGGACAAAGTCCTGTAACCAAGATTACTTGATATAGTCTATATAAGATATCCTTGGTCTGATCTACTCTATATAAGATATCTGTGGTCTGACCTACTCTATATAAGATATCTGTGGTCTGATCGACTCTATATAAGATATCTGTGGTCTGACCTACTCTATATAAGATATCTGTGGTCTGATCGACTCTATATAAGATATCTGTGTCTGATCTGCTCTATATAAGATATCTGTGGTCTGATCTACTCTATATAAGGTATCTGTGTCTGATCTACTCTATATAAGATACTGATCTACCCTATATAAGATATTTGTGGTCTGATCTACTCTATATAAGATATCTGTGTCTGATCTACTCTATATAAGATATATGTGGTCTGATCTACTCTATATAAGATATCTGTGTCTGATCTACTCTATATAAGATATCTGTGGTCTGATCGACTCTATATAAGATATCTGTGTCTGATCTACTCTATATAAGATATCTGTGTCTGATCTACTCTATATAAGATACTGATCTACCCTATATAAGATATTTGTGGTCTGATCTACTCTATATAAGGTATCTGTGTCTGATCTACTCTATATAAGATACTGATCTACCCTATATAAGATATTTGTGGTCTGATCTACTCTATATAAGGTATCTGTGTCTGATCTACTCTATATAAGATACTGATCTACCCTATATAAGATATTTGTGGTCTGATCTACTCTATATAAGATATCTGTGTCTGATCTACTCTATATAAGATATCTGTGGTCTGGTCTACTTTGTATAAGATACATGTGGTCTGATCTACTCTATATAAGATACATGTGGTCTGATCAACTCTATGTAAGATACATGTGGTCTGATCTACTCTATATGAGATATCTGCGGTCTGATCTACTCTATATAATATATATGTGGTCTGATCGACTCTATATAAGATATATGTGGTCTGATCGACTCTATATAAGATATATGTGCTATGATCGACTCTATATAAGATATCTTCAGTCTGATCTACTCTATATAAGATTCTTCAGTCTGATCTACTCTATATAAGATATCTGTGGTCTGATCGACTCTATATACAATATCTGTGGTCTGATCGACTCTATATAAGATATCTGTGGTCTGATCGACTCTATATAAGATATCTGTGGTCTGATCGACTTTATATAAGATATCTTCAGTCTGATCTACTCTATATAAGATATCTTATGTCTGATCGACTCTATATAAGATATATGTGGTCTGATCAACTCTATATAAGATATCTGCGGTCTGATCTACTCTATATAAGATATCTGTGTCTGATCTACTCTTTATAAGATATCTGTGGTCTTTTCTACTCTATATCAGATATATGTGTCTGATCGACTCTATATAATATATCTGTGTCTGATCGACTCTATATAAGATACATGTGGTCTGATCTACTATATATAAGATATTTGATGTCTGATCTACTCTATATAAAATACATGTGGTCTGATCTACTCCATATAAGATACATGTGGTCTGATCTACTCTATACAAGAGATTCGAACTCTGATCTACTCTATATAAGATATCTGTGGTCTGATCGACTCTATATCAGATATCTGTGTCTGATCTACTCTACATAAGATATCTGTGTCTGATCTACTCTTTATAAGATATCAGTGGTCTGGTCTACTTTGTATAAGATATCTGTGTCTGATCTACTCTATATAAGAAATTAGTGATCTGATCTACTCTATATAAGATATCTGTGGTCTGATCGACTCTATATACGATATCTGTGGTCTGATCGACTCTATATAAGATATTTGTGTCTAATCGACTCTATATAAGATATCTGTGTCTAATCGACTCTATATAAGATATCAGTGGTCTGATCTACTCTATATAAGAGATCCGAACTCTGATCTACTGTATTTAAGAGATCTGCACTCTGATCGACTCTATATGAGATCTGCAGTCTGATCTACTCTACAAGATGTCCGTGGTCTGATCTACTCTGTATAAGATATCCTTGGTCTGATCTACTCTATATAAGATATCTGTGGTCTGATCTACTCTATATAAGATATATGTGGTCTGATCAACTCTATATAAGATATCTGTGGTCTGATCTACTCTATATAAGATATCTGTGTCTGATCTACTCTTTATAAGATATCTGTGGTCTGATCTACTCTATATAAGATACCTTCAGTCTGATCTACTCTATATAAGATATCTTATGTCTGATCGACTCTATATACGATATCTGTGGTCTGATCTACTCTATATCAGATATCTGTGGTCTTTTCTACTCTATATCAGATATATGTGTCTGATCGACTCTATATAAGATATCTGTGTCTGATCGACTCTATATAAGATACATGTGGTCTGATCTACTCTATATAAGATATTTGATGTCTGATCTACTCTATATAAAATACATGTGGTCTGATCTACTTTATATAAGATACATGTGGTCTGATCTACTCTATACAAGAGATTCAAACTCTGATCTACTCTATATAAGATATCTGTGGTCTGATCGACTCTATATCAGATATCTGTGTCTGATCTACTCTATATAAGATATCTGTGTCTGATCTACTCTTTATAAGATATCAGTGGTCTGGTCTACTTTGTATAAGATATCTGTGTCTGATCTACTCTATATAAGAAATTAGTGATCTGATCTACTCTATATAAGATATCTGTGGTCTGATCGACTCTATATACGATATCTGTGGTCTGATCGACTCTATATAAGATATTTGTGTCTAATCGACTCTATATAAGATATCTGTGTCTAATCGACTTTATATAAGATATCAGTGGTCTGATCTACTCTATATAAGAGATCCGAATTCTGATCTAATGTATTTAAGAGATCTGCACTCTGATCTACTCTATATGAGATCTGCAGTCTGATCTACTCTACAAGATGTCCGTGGTCTGATCTACTCTGTATAAGATATCCTTGGTCTGATCTACTCTATATAAGATATCTGTGGTCTGATCTACTCTATATAAGGTATCTGTGGTCTGATTTACTCTATATAAGATATCCTTGGTCTGATCTACTCTATATAAGATATCTGTGGTCTGATTTACTCTATATAAGATATCCTTGGTCTGATCTACTTTATATAAGATATCTGTGTCTGATCTACTCTATATAAGATATCCTTGGTCTGATCTACTCTATATAAGATATATGTGGTCTGATCTGCTCTATATAAGATATATGTGGTCTGATCTACTCTATATAAGGTATCTGTGTCTGATCGACTCTATATAAGATATCTGTGGTCTGATCGACTCTATATAAGATATTTGTGGTCTGATCTACTCTATATAAGATATCTGTGTCTGATCTACTCTATATAAGGTATCTGTGTCTGATCTGCTCTATATAAGATATATGTGGTCTGATCTACTCTATATAAGATATCTGTGGTCTGATCGACTTTATATAAGATATCTGTGGTCTGATTTACTCTATATAAGATATCCTTGGTCTGATCTACTTTATATAAGATATCTGTGTCTGATCTACTCTATATAAGATATCCTTGGTCTGATCTACTCTATATAAGATATATGTGGTCTGATCTGCTCTATATAAGATATATGTGGTCTGATCTACTCTATATAAGGTATCTGTGTCTGATCGACTCTATATAAGATATCTGTGGTCTGATCGACTCTATATAAGATATTTGTGGTCTGATCTACTCTATATAAGATATCTGTGTCTGATCTACTCTATATAAGGTATCTGTGTCTGATCTGCTCTATATAAGATATATGTGGTCTGATCTACTCTATATAAGATATCTGTGGTCTGATCGACTTTATATAAGATATCTGTGGTCTGATTTACTCTATATAAGATATCCTTGGTCTGATCTACTTTATATAAGATATCTGTGTCTGATCTACTCTATATAAGATATCCTTGGTCTGATCTACTCTATATAAGATATATGTGGTCTGATCTACTCTATATAAGGTATCTGTGTCTGATCTACTCTATATAAGATATCCTTGGTCTGATCTACTCTATATAAGATATTTGTGGTCTGATCTACTTTATACGATATCTGTGGTCTGATCTACTCTATATAAGATATCTGGGGTCTGATCTATACGGCTCTATATAAGATATCTAAGAGGTCCGAGTTCTAAGGTCTACTGATCTACTCAGATCATTTTCTTTTCTTTTCATTTTGTGAAGCTGATTTGAGACAATGACCATTGTTAAAAGCATTATATAAATAAAATTGAATTTTTTGTGTCTGATCTACGTACTCTATATAAGATATCTGTAGTTTGCTTTACTCTTTATAAGAGATCTTTAGTATGATATCTGTTGTCTGATTTATTCTTTATATTATATACATATATGATATATATGTATATATGACATATATGAAAATATCCATATATCCATATGTCTGATCTATACGACTCTATATAAGATATCTAAGAGGTCTAATGTCTAAGATCTACTGATCTACTCTCTTTTTCCTTTCATTTCGTGGAGCTGCTTTGAGACACTACTCTATGTAAGATACTAGAGGCCTGATCTTCTCAGTGGCTGTCAGTCACTCAGTCATCTTCTCTTCTTCTTTGGCCATACTTCCCCTGGGATTTCACCTCTGAGAGCCACTTTCTCCTCATCACTGTATCACAGGAAATGTTTACATGGTGTTTACTTGTTTTTGTTTTCATTAGATTAATCCATGGCATGATGTAACCTGAGCACTCCTCACTCTATGAGTCAGATGTCTGAGTCAGGTTTCTTCAGTCAGATTAAATGATTCTGTATCACTGTATGATGACTTTCTTTCCTATTCCGATTGGACAGAAGCTGTTGATTATTTATTCCCATATTACAGCACTCCCTGATGTGTCTATTTCTTACATTATCATATTAACACTATACTTTTATGCCTGACCAATATAAAAACTTGTGTGTCGTGTTGCTGCTTTGTTGTTCTTTGTGACCACTAGAGGGTAGCAGTGATCCAGTATGAGAAGATAAACCTGGTCTGAAGACTGGATGCAGTGTTTTCTTCTGTGACGGAGCTGATAAATGCAATCATTACGTCAAATCTGTGTTTAAAATCTTACATTTTCTTTAAAAAAGACATTAAAAATCATATTTGACTGATGAAAAGTGAAAACAATCACAAACAATAGGACGTTTTCTCGAATGGCGGTCTGACGAGAAGCCCAAGAACCCTCTCGAGAGCACCCATGCTGAATTCCACCCTTGGGTAAGTCCTGTTTTTCCTGGATTATATCCTGTGTTTCTGATTCATGCCCTGATCTGCCACAGTCATGCAATGCAGTGTCAAGTTATACCACCTGCCAAGAGTCCCAGTTAAGCCCTGTAGTGCTCCAGTTCCACCCTGCTGACCCAGAGGCATGCTGTGCTTTGTAGCATCCAGCCAAACCCAGCTGCGCCCTCTGGTACTGAGAATGTCCCGCTGGCTCCACTGGCCGGCTTTGAGAACATCATGCTCTCTCATCTGCAAAGATTTCCCCAAAAGACGACAAGTTCCAGCATGATGTCCATCCCAAGTTCTCTGTCAACTTCTGGCGGTGTACCCATGCCAAGTGCAGCC
>JAAGKR010000659.1:159701-162887 GCA_011419295.1 Clarias macrocephalus
GTGTCTGTCTCTCATTGTGTCTGTCTCTCACTGCGTCTGTTCCTCTCTGCGTCTGTCTCTCACTGTGTCTGTCTCTCACTGCGTCTGTCCTCTCTGTGTCTGTCTCTCACTGTGTCTGTCTCTCACTGTGTCTGTCTCTCACTGTGTCTGTCTCTCACTGTGTCTGTCTCTACATCTCCCTCTTTCTGTTTTTCACTCATCTTGGTTTTTTGATGTGAAAATGACAGCTGTCAATCATTTTCCTAATCTCTCACTTTCTCTCTCTCTCTCGCACACACACACACACACACACACTCACACACACACACACACACACACACACACACACACTTCATCATCAGAAACAGATTAAATATAGAACAGAGAGAACTTTCTCACTCTGAATATCTCGCTGCATGTTTATGAATTTCTCTCTCTCTGTACCTGTCTCGCTTTCTCTCTCTCTCTCTCTCTGTCTCTCTCTCTCTGTCTCTCTCTTTTTGTCCTTGTGTACTGTCTTTGTGTGTGTAATAAATACAGCAATGCATTCTGGGAGATTTCAATTCTCATTAAGAGCCAAATTATGATGAGTTTTACATTATGCATGAGGTGTGTGTGTGTGTGTGTGTGTGTGTGTGTGTGTGTGATTAGCAGTGGAATGTCATGGACTGTTGTAAGAAATAAACAATGCACTCATTTCCCCTTATTGCTTCTGTCTCCCTCCCTCCATCTGTCTCTCTCCCTCTATATCTGTCTGTACCGCTGTCTCTCTCTCTGATTGGATCATTGATTGTTCCTAACACTTCATGATGAATGTCACTGATCTGCTGACTAATAACACCATCCGTCTTTATCTGTGTGTGTGTGTGTGTGTGTGTGTGTGTGTGTGTGTGTGTGTTTGTGTGAGTCAACATAATAGAAGCTAAACAAGGCTCTTTGCTCATTTGGAGTCTCTCTCTCTCTCACACACACACACACACACACACACACACACACACACACACACACTCGCTTGCTAACAGTTGATCTGAAGTGTGTTCTGTGTGCTCGGGTTAACACGAGATGATCATCTTTCCTCACTGAAGTTGAGCCTGAAGCCGTGCACACATTACCATGAGGATAAAGTAAAGAAGAGAGTTAAAGAAGAGCAGCTGGTGATGAAGACGTGTGTGTGTGTGTGTGTGTGTGTGTGTGTGTGTGTGCGTGCAGATCATCACATGCAGTGCCGGTGACACGCGCGCCTCTTAATTAACACACGCTGGGAAAAAATATTCAGCATCAGCACACGGATATTTATAGAGCGCAGATTTAACACCCAGCAGAAAGACACTGAGAATCTGACTGACACTGACACACTCCCTGTGTGTGTGTGTGTGTGTGTGTGTGTGTGTGTGTGTAGTGATGTGCACAAATTCATGATAAGCGACAAGCAGAAATGACAGGAGCACCGAGGAAAGGAGAACACACACACACACACACACACACACACACACACACACACACACACACACACACACACACACAAAGCCTTGTGCGCTACTTTAGGAACCAATTTGTAGCGCTCCTGAAATCCCACATTGCACTGCAGTGGGAGCGTGCCCCAAATACCCAGAATGCACTGCAGGGAGTGAGTGTAATGAGACTTTCCTATCATGAAAGTGGGTGGGGCTTTAGGGAGGAATTCTTAGTCAAATGTCTTTTTTAAATTGTCAATTGTACAGCTGGTCAGGTACACAGTGATATGTGTGTGTGTGTGTGTGTGTGTGTGTGTGTCCAGTCCCTTGACTTATCAGATCTCATTAGACTTCACTTGTATCTCATTAGACTTCTCAAGGGCCCAACAGGGACAACTTGGCAGTTGGTGGATTTGAACCTACAACCTTCAGAACTGTAGTCCAATGCCTTAACCACCGAGCTTTTCCAGTCCCACAGACCCAAGTTCCTTGGAGGAGAACATCTACTGGTCCCTCAACACCTGCTCCATAACCGGGGATCCCCCAGCAGCATGTATACTTTCTGAGAAGCCTGAGGACCCACCATCTCCCCTCCTCACCATGGACTACGTATGCTAAGTTATCGTTATTGCTGAGGGGACCATGTATGTGGAGCCCCAGTGCTCAGCATGGTCGGTGGTCCTGGAGATGCTTTTCCAGATCCTGACCACCTGAGGTCTCCCAGTCAGGAGGTCCAAGATCTTGTTTCAGAGGGAGGTGTTCAGGCCCAGGAGGCATTCAGAAATATTTGTCCTAATTGTCTTAGCGTGAAAGAGCTGGGTGATGGGTGGTGGCGATGGTATTGTTGATGATACCTGAACTGCAGGGGGTCTAGTGAGGGGGGCTGCAGATTCTTGATCATCTTAATGATCGACCTCTTCATTTTTTGTGTATGAGTGAGGTGGGATGGTAATCACTGAGACAGGTTTATGGAGGGGACGGGGATTATGGTGGTGACCTTAAAGCACTTCGGAACTATGATGGCCATGGGAAGATCCACAAGCTGGTAGCCACACCCTTAATCTGTGGATAGGGTTTTCTTCACATCATTATTGAGAATGAGACACAGATTCTGATTCTGTGTAGTTCTCCAAGTTAGCGACGTTAGTGGTGGTTATAGCTTCCCAGAGCATCTGCAGGTAGGTGTCTTGGAGAGCAGAGGTGGTCCTCACCTGCCTCAGAAGCACAGTGAGGAACCTGATGAGTGGTCTGAGTCACCAGGGTGGAGACAGCATCTGTAAAACACACACTCCAACCCTGGGCAACTTCAGGTTAGACTCATTGATTTTAGCTCACTGTCCTGTCTCAGCGCTGTCCCTGCCTCGTCCTGTCCTTTTCACGGATTACGAGGGAGACAGAATGAAACAAACAAACAGAGAGAGAGAGAGAGAGAGAGAGAGAGAGAGAGGTTTAGAGAGAAATCTCTTTACTCAAATCCATATGGTCGCAATTCAGTTCTCAAAGATTAAATATAAATCGTGTGTGTGTGTGTGTGTGTGTGTGTGTGTGTGTGTGTGCACGCCTGTGTGTGTTTGTTACTTTCCTTTAAATCAGCTTTAATTGAGCATAAAGTGTTCATTAAAACTCTCGTAATCCACGTCAAACTTTTCTCATTATGGCTCTCCCTGTGTCGCTGACATTTACAGCTTCATTTACATTCAGACCAACACACACACACACACACACACACACACACACACACACACACACACAC
>JAAGKR010000659.1:162907-174450 GCA_011419295.1 Clarias macrocephalus
TGTGTGTGTGTGTGTGTCCAGTCCCTTGACTTATCAGATCTCATTAGACTTCACTTGTATCTCATTAGACTTCTCAAGGGCCCAACAGGGACAACTTGGCAGTTGGTGGATTTGAACCTACAACCTTCAGAACTGTAGTCCAATGCCTTAACCACCGAGCTTTTCCAGTCCCACAGACCCAAGTTCCTTGGAGGAGAACATCTACTGGTCCCTCAACACCTGCTCCATAACCGGGGATCCCCCAGCAGCATGTATACTTTCTGAGAAGCCTGAGGACCCACCATCTCCCCTCCTCACCATGGACTACGTATGCTAAGTTATCGTTATTGCTGAGGGGACCATGTATGTGGAGCCCCAGTGCTCAGCATGGTCGGTGGTCCTGGAGATGCTTTTCCAGATCCTGACCACCTGAGGTCTCCCAGTCAGGAGGTCCAAGATCTTGTTTCAGAGGGAGGTGTTCAGGCCCAGGAGTCGCCAGGGTGGAGACAGGACCATGGGAATGTCTACAGCATCTGTAAAACACACACTCCAACCCTGGGCAACTTCAGGTTAGACTCATTGATTTTAGCTCACTGTCCTGTCTCAGCGCTGTCCCTGCCTCGTCCTGTCCTTTTCACGGATTAAGAGGGAGACAGAATGAAACAAACAAACAGAGAGAGAGAGAGAGAGAGAGAGAGAGAGAGGTTTAGAGAGAAATCTCTTTACTCAAATCCATATGGTCGCAATTCAGTTCTCAAAGATTAAATATAAATCGTGTGTGTGTGTGTGTGTGTGTGTGTGTGTGTGTGTGTGTGTGCACGCCTGTGTGTGTTTGTTACTTTCCTTTAAATCAGCTTTAATTGAGCATAAAGTGTTCATTAAAACTCTCGTAATCCACGTCAAACTTTTCTCATTATGGCTCTCCCTGTGTCGCTGACATTTACAGCTTCATTTACATTCAGACCAACACACACACACACACACACACACACACACACACACACACACACACACACACACACACTACCCTAGAGCTGCCAAATTCTATTAAATAAACTCCTTCCAAATCTTAAAGACATGTTTAGTATTGCATGTTTGTGAAAAATTTGTGAATGTGTGATGAAAACTAATGAGTTATATTAATGTGTTTATAGAGAATATTAATGTGTTTATAGTAAATATTAATGTGTTCATAGAGAATATTAATGTGTTTATAGAGAATATTAATGTGTTTATAGTAAATATTAATGAGTTTATAGAGAATATTAATGTGTTTATAGTAAATATTAATGAGTTTATAGAGAATATTAATGTGTTTATAGTAAATATTAATAGGTTTATAGAGAATATTAATGTGTTTATAGTAAATATTAATGTGTTCATAGAGAATATTAATGAGTTTATAGAGAATATTAATGTGTTTATAGAGAATATTAATGTGTTTATAGTAAACATTAATAGGTTTATAGAGAATATTAATGTGTTTATAGTAAACATTAATAGGTTTATAGAGAATATTAATGTGTTTATAGTAAATATTAATAGGTTTATAGAGAATATTAATGGGTTTAGAGAGAATATTAATGTGTTTATAGTAAATATTAATAGGTTTATAGAGAATATTAATGTGTTTATAGAGAATATTAATAGGTTTATAGAGAATATTAATAAGTTTAGAGATAATATTAATGTGTTTATAGAGAATATTAATGAGTTTATAGTAAATATTAATAGATTTATAGAGAATATTAATGGGTTTAGAGAGAATATTAATGTGTTTATAGTAAATATTAATAGGTTTATAGAGAATATTAATGTGTTTATAGTAAATATTAATAGGTTTATAGAGAATATTAATAAGTTTAGAGATAATATTAATGTGTTTATAGAGAATATTAATGAGTTTATAGTAAATATTAATAGGTTTATAGAGAATATTAATGTGTTTATAGTAAATATTAATAGGTTTATAGAGAATATTAATGTGTTTATAGTAAATATTAATAGGTTTATAGAGAATATTAATGTGTTTAGAGAGAATATTAATGTGTTTATAGAGAATATTAATGAGTTTATAGTAAATATTAATAGGTTTATAGAGAATATTAATGTGTTTAGAGAGAATATTAATGTGTATAGCAAATACTGATAAGCATATAGTGAATATTAACAAGTGTGTGGAGCGTAATTGAGTGCATGATGATAACAAGTATGTCATGAATATTAATGAGTGCATAGTAAATATGGTGGATGTTGTCAGGTCTGTTATTGGAGAAGCATTTTTCATGAGATATGTCCTTGGGTATACTGTACTTATCTCTCACTAGTTACCTATTTTTAATTTGAGTCTTTATAAGAAAGTAAACAAAATCAATCAATCAATCAATCAATCAATCAATCAATCAATCAATCAAATGTCCAAACAAAGGCTGCGAGGAGAAGCCAGGCCAGCTGTCTGTTTATCTCTCTCTCTCTCTCTGTAGTTTATTTCACCCTTCTCCATTCTCCCTCACTAGCCTTACCCTTTCATCATGTCATTTTTTAATCTTTTATAAAGGACATCGAATCAGAACCCATTCCTCCCTCATCCCATGTTTATGGTTAACAGGTCGTTACCGCCAGCAACCGATCTGTTCTGTTTACTAAATAAATGATAAGACGGAGAAATGAATAAGGCAGGGAAACTAAATGAAGATAAAACACACTGCACGAACAGGAGAAAGGAAAAATGGTCTCAGGTCTTTGTAATTCATCCCCAATCATGGGACCTTTAAATGTTAATCTGAGTGATTCTACTGGATAAGAGGGAATGAGAGGAGGGGTGAGCATCATAATGAGTATCACAGCCTATGTAATTACTGACATCATCCTGCCATGCAGAAGGCCCGAGTTAGATTCCCAGCCAGATGCCCAGCCAGTGCGGACCAGGTGTCTGCTGTGGTGACCCCTGGCCGGGAGCAGCCGAAAGACCAACAACAACTTCCTATAGAGAATCACATCCTATAGAATTACTGACATCCTTCTTTTAGAGTTTCACATTATACAGGGTGGCGAAAAGTAACTAGGCAGGTAACAGGTTTTATGCTTTCCTGATGCAACCCTCCCTTTTTTGCTCGGGACCAGCACTGCAGGGGGTGTGTAGTATGGGGCGTGGCAACCCACCAACGGGGTGCTTAAATCCACGTCCTCAGATCTTTAAATCAACCTAGAGTTGCCTTCATGGTGTCTGTAATCCTATAGAAAGTAATGTTCTAGGGCTCCAGTAGTTCTAGAGGGCGTCAGTAATCCTGATAGAACACAATACTCTATACAATGTAATAGCTAATGCTTTAAGAAGTCAGTAGTCCTATAAAGTGCTGTATTTGATAGGGTTTCAGTAATTCCTCAAAACATGATACTCTGAAGGATGTCAGTAGTTTCATAGGATGCTAGTAATACTATAGAGTCTTATATCCTACAGGGTGTCAGTAATTCCCTAGAACACAATACTGCTTAGAGTGTCAGTAATTCTACTGGAGGCCAGTAATCCTATATAGAGTTATGTTCTATAGGGTGTTTTTAATCCTTTAAAACATGATTAAAAACATGATTAAATGACTGAAGGCTGTCAGTCATTCTGAAATATGTCGGTAGTTTTACAGAGCGGCAGTCAGTAATTCTATAGGACATGATAATTTTACAGCATGTGATGGCGTGTGTGTGTAACTCTTCAGGGTGTCTGTAATAGTGTAGCTTGTTCTGTTGTAGTTTTTGTACAGGGACAGTCTGTCTTGTCTGATTAGTCAGCTTCTATCAGTAATTGGCTCCTGGCTCTTAACAGCTTGGTCACCTGACCTTCACTACACACAGTAATAATTCATGTACAACGCTACCAAGTCCCTCTCTATCACTCTCTCCTGCTCACACACACACACACACACACACACACACACACACACACACACACACACACACACACACACTAAAAATAGGCCTTGTGTTCTTTTATTTACGGACACACACGGCCCAGTGGAAAATGGAAATAGAAGCGTGATCAGATGCTGTGACTGACACACACAGAGCGCTCAGCGTGAGCCATGTCTCTCAGCGGTAACACACACACACACACACACACACAAAGCAAGTGTTAGACGTTCACAGCACACTGAGCTCGCTAACGCGCTGTGCTTTTTAAATAGCAGGTGGAACCACAGAGAGCGCGAGCGAGAGAGCGAAGTGAGACGAGGGACAGATGGAGAAAAGGACACAGCGAGAGAGAGTGTGACGTTTTAATAAAGCGCTTTGCCAACAAAGCAAGGCTGTTAATCACAATTAACACACATTCTTCCGACGTGCGTATCAGGACCGGTGCTGCGTGCTGCGTTCAGCAATCCTGCTGAAACCCGGCGACTTTTAAACTCTGAGCGAGCGTCTGACGCTTAAACACGTCTCGTTATCATCCTGACGTACTGTAAGTATGCTAAGTATGCTAGGTACCATTGTGGATGGAAATATAAGTGTCCACAACAGAGTGTGCTCTACTCATAAGTATGTGCCCCCTTTGGTATCACTAACTTTTTTGTCTTTTCCTTTTTTTGTTTAATGCAACAACAAAGAAAGCAATTAACTAGAAATGTGTCGAGCACTTTGATTAAATCCAACACATTCACACTTGAGCCCGTACTCAGAATTGACTCTGCGCTCATTTGGAGTTGGGCGGATCGAGGAGATGCTTTAATTAACGTCACTCTTGCTGTGTGTGAAATCATTACAAAGCGAAAGATAACAGGAACATCCCTTTTTTATTTTGCATATTTATTTCCTTTGTCTATTGTATCTGTGCTTCAAGTGTGTTTGAGACTGTTCGGTGCACCAGATGAAGAATTTCAATCACATGTTGCACAGGTGTTTGAATAATGTCATTATTGAAGTGTGGGGTCACTTGGGTGTTTCTGATTATTTTTTTCTTTGCTCAGTTTATCCTGAAGGCTGTTACAGAGCTCAGTGTGAAGTGAACAGGAATTAATGAATGTCTAACGAGTCACATGAATTAACGAATCTTCACTTTTAACATAAAGCGGATTAAGAAAAATCCAGATGTTGATTTAAAACCCTAATAAACAAACCACAACAACAGAAATTTTACTTGCTGAAACATGCGGCCAAGTGTCATTGGCAGTGCCGTGGAAGCTAACCTGAGGTGGATGGATAATTGCATCCAGATGCAACATATAAAAAGCAAACAAGCAGCGGGCCCATAGTAGAACCTTGTGGAACACCAAAACATCAAATCAGACCTGAACCAGGTAATGTTGTTCCATCAACTCCTACAACATTGTCTAATCTTTCTATGAATCTCATCAACCATGACTAACACAAGCAAAGAAACAGAACACTGATCAGAGGAAAGTAGGCAGACATTTACTACTTTAACCAGCGCTTTTTTCACAACTGTGTTCAGGCCTGAATCCTGATTGGAACATTTTCATGAATCAGATTCTAATCCCGATATCTTCACTGCTGAGACTGAACTCTCTGTGCACATGAACTCAGATTTGCAGAAAAAAACGTACAATTAAAAATAGATAGAGATACAGTAGTGTGTGGCGATAATGTTCACATAGACAGCTGTTGGATTTTTGCCAGAGAGAATAAAACTAGCATGGAGGATAAATGACCTCTCTGCTGACTAGCTAATTGAATAATTAGCAAATGTATACTTATGATTAATACGTTTCCAGTACGAGGGAAAATAGCTTTATGTTCAAGATCACGCGGCTTTTATCTTTATTAGATTACACACACACAAATACATATAAATACAGAAATGTAAAAACACTGATGGTTCACTGCTTTTGTTTCTAATTTGGGATCCGGTTCTAATTTGCTCTGTGTTAACTGGGTGATTAAGTTTGAATCCGAGCTGCGCAGTAAAACGAGCTGCGTGTCCTATTAGCTGGTCCTTCGCCTCTTTTGCTGTGCGATCAGCTGGTAAATGGAGTGTGTAGGATTGGGACGCCCCTGTCGGGAATGCTTTCTAATTCCAGTTAATTCCTCAGTTGCCTTGACGTGTGTTAACTGTTGCAGCGCATTAAAGTTCCCGCTCTGTGGGGAGTGTGGATATTTCCCTTATCGGAACACACCATGGACATATGAGGTGTGTACAATCCCACTCTTGTGCACTTCCTGCCATTGCAGAGGCTGTTTCATTACTTTCCCAGCTTGAGTGATAAGTGTGAGTGTTGAGTGATGAGGAATAGTCTACATCGCTGTGGACCTCAAAGGCATTGCTGAGGCAGGTTCCTGTCCGAGATGATGGATGAAGCTGTTTTTGAGAGAAAATGAGAGGGATAAAATATTGCATATTTGGAAAAAAAATTACATGTGATTGTGTTTGGATTTAAAGTTTAACACTTGGACTTCCCCATACATGCACAACAACTGATGGGTTTTATTTACCTTACTCCTGGGAATACTGAGTCAGTTAATACTGAGACTGGGAATAATGAACATAGGAATACTGAAGATGGGAATGCTGAGACATGGAATACTGATCATGATCAAACTTAAGCTGGTAATTCCTAAGCATGGGAATACTGAGCCAGTTAATACTGAGACTGGGAATACAGAGCATGGGCATACTGAACATGGAAACACTAAGACTGGGAATACTGATCATGGGAAAACTGAGACTGGGAACACTGATTATAGGAACACTAAGACTGGGGATACTGAACATCGGGAAACTGAGGCTGGAAATACTTGAGCATGGGAATACTGAGCCAATTAATAAGGACACTGGGAATACTGAGCATGGAAATATTAAGACTGGGAATACTAAGCCTGGGAATATTGAACATAGGAATATCAAGCCTGGGAATATTGAACATAGGAATATCAAGCCTGGGAATAACCGAGCATGCAAATTTTGGAACTGGGTATATTAAACATGGGAATAGATAACCTTGGAATTTGGAGACTGGGATTACTGGCATTGGAATATTAAGCGTACAAATACTGAGCCCACGAATATACACATCAACTTGGAATGCAAAGTCTTAGGAAGTTAAGACCCAGTTAATATAGTGTTCTGTAAAAAATGTCAAAAGCATAATGATTTTTGGAAAATAGGACAATACAGCATTCTGGGAAAATATTGTCCTGGGAGTATCATAAGTGTCACAACATGTATTACCTTGGAAATACAAATTCTGGGAAAGAAAAAACCTTGGGATTATCATCTGGGAATATAAGCACTGCGCCATTGAGAGAGAGAGAGAGAGAGAGAGAGAGAGAGAGAGAGAGCATTTAGGTTGGTGTTTAAAGTTCACATACAGTTGAGAAGTTATTTTTAGAGTTGTGCTGAAGACACCACAGAGACTCTGACAGAGGAACAAACTTTCAAGTAAAGCCTTTTATCACTCGTTCAGGATGAGGATTAGAGCTGAGTCATCAGAGAGAGAGAGAGAGAGAGAGAGAGAGAGAGAGAGAGAGAGGTGGATGCAGTGAGGAGGGAGGGCAATGGCGGAGAGGAGGATAAGAAAAAGAAATAGAAATAAGAAAAAAGCAGAACTTCTGAATGCAATATGCTCATCATTGCGACAGAGGCAGAGATGAAGTGAAGAAGGTAGTGTAAAAAGATGCAGTTCATGTGCTCATGCATTAACGGTGTAATAGTCAGGATCATAATCTCAAACCTGATCTCAGTGTTGGTTCAGCGCTCATCTCACTCACACTAACACACAAAAGATCAAAACCCGGATCTGATTAGCGTTAGTTAGCTAGCATGTCCCGAGACCAGACGTACTGTATCTGGCTGTGTGTTTGCTTCCCGCCGGTGATGACGCCTCGTACCGACCCGGGCGGTGTGTTATTCCTCCTCACTTTCCTCACACACTCGTCCTTCGTCCTTGTTGCATTTTCAGCTCTGCCCTCTTCACTCATTTCCTCAAACTGTTCAATTACCCACTTCACCGTGTCCTGCTGGCGGACGCTGCCAGCCTTCAGCTGTGTTCCTCTGCCAGTTCCCCTCGCTGTCGTCACTCAGCTGTTAAACACCAACTGGAAAATTGCACGGCTGGTTTGTGTGTCGGTTTAATTACAGCGAGATCATGTCGTTGGTAAATAAGGCCAGAACACACTTATTAAATACTTATAAAAATAATGATATTTATTCCTAAGAGTGAACGCGACTCATAATTAAAACCTCAGTGCTTCCAGTAGCTGTTGGCGCCAACAAACAGATTAGCATGCACGTCTAAATGTGTGGTAATGAGCATGAGGCATTTAGCAGTGCCCCGGAACACCACGCAGAACACCACGCTACAAACACTTACCCAGTCACCCAGTGCCCCGGAACACCACGCAGAACACCACGCTACAAACACTCACCCAGTGCCCCGGAACACCACGCAGAACACCACGCTACAAACACTCACCCAGTGCCCCGGAACACCACGCAGAACACCACGCTACAAACACACACCCAGTGCCCCGGAACACCACGCAGAACAACACGCTACAAACACTCACCCAGTGCCCCGAAACACCATGCAGAACACCACGCTACAAACACTCACCCAGTGCCCCGGAACACCACGCAGAACACCACGCTACAAACACTCACCCAGTGCCCCGGAACACCACGCAGAACACCACGCTACAAACACTCACCCAGTGCCCTGGAACACCACATTACAAACACACTCAGTGCCCTGGAACACCACATTACAAACACACTCAGTGCCCTGGAACACCACATTACAAACACACTCAGTGCCCTGGAACACCACATTACAAACACACTCAGTGCCCTGGAACACCACGTTACAAACACACACCCAGTATCCCGGAACACCAAACTTTCTGATGATGATGAAGATGAGATCATCTTGTCCTTTTCATCTGTCTAATAATGAATCCCTCAGTAATTGTTGAACTACTGATGTGTGTGTGTGTGTGTGTGTGTGTGTGTGTGTGTGTGTGTGTGTGAATCAGGATGATGAATGTGTGTATTGATGAGTGTTTATGTCGGTAGCTCTGAAGAGGATCCTCTCTGTAGGATGTCTGGCTGATTCTCTCTCTGCACACGACCTCACGTCTAAGGGGCGACAAAACCAACAACACACACTACATAATAATACACACAACACAATACACACAAGACACAACACACACTAAATAATTATACACACAACACACGGTACATAATAATACACACAACACACACTACATAATAATACACACAAGACACACTACATAATAATACACACTACACAATACACACAAGACACAACACACACTACATAATGATACACACAACACACGCTACATAATAATACACACCACACACTGCACTACACAATAGACACTACACACAACACACCACACACTGCACTACACAATAGACACTACACACCACACTACACAATATACACACGCAACACACCACACACTGCACTACACAATAGACACTACACACAACACACACACACACACTGGACTGCACAATAGACACTATACACAACACACCACACACTGCACCACACACTATACACTACACAATGCGCTACACAATGTACACTACACACCACACACTGCGCTACACAATATACACTACACACAACACACCACACACTGCACTACACAATATACACACACCACACACCACACACTGCACTACACAATATACACTACACACCACACACTGCACTACACAATATACACTACACACCACACACTGCACTACACAATATACACAACACACCACACGCTGCGCTACACAATATACACTACACACAACACACCACACACTGCACTACACAATATACACTACACACAACACACTGCACCACACAATATACACTACACACTACACACCACACACTGCACTACACAATATACACTACACACTACACACCACACACTGCACTACACAATATACACTACACACAACACACAACACACTGCACTTCACAATATGCACTACACACCACACACTGCACTACACAATATACACTACACACCACACACTGCACTACACAATAGACATAACACATAACACACCACAAACTGCACTACACAATATACACACGCAACTACCACACCACACACTGCACTACACAATATACACTACACTACACACAACACACACTGGACTACACAATATACACACGCAACACACCACACACTGCACTACACAATATACACTACACTACACACAACACACACTGGACTACACAATAGACACTAAACACAACACACCACACACTGCACTACACAATATACACTACACACTACACACCACACACTGCGCTACACAATATACACTACACACTACACACCACACACTGCGCTACACAATAGACACTACACATAACACACCACACACTGCACTTCACAATATGCACTACACACCACACACTGCACTACACAATATACACTACACACCACACACTGCGCTACACAATAGACATAACACATAACACACCACAAACTGCACTACACAATATGACACTACACACCACACACTGCACTACACAATATACACTACACAACACACAACACACACTGGACTACACAATAGACACTAAACACAACACACCACACACTGCACTACACAATATACACTACACACTACACACCACACACTGCGCTACACAATATACACTACACACTACACACCACACACTGCGCTACACAATAGACACTACACATAACACACCACACACTGCACTTCACAATATGCACTACACACCACACACTGCACTACACAATATACACTACACACCACACACTGCACTACACAATAGACATAACACATAACACACCACAAACTGCACTACACAATATACACACGCAACACACCACACACTGCACTACACAATATACACTACACTACACACAACACACACTGGACTACACAATAGACACTAAACACAACACACCACACACTGCACTACACAATATACACTACACACTACACACCACACACTGCGCTACACAATATACACTACACACTACACACCACACACTGCGCTACACAATATACACTACACACTACACACCACACACTGCACTACACAATAGACACTACACATAACACACACACTGCACTACACAATAGACACTACACACAACAGACCACACTCTGCACTACACAATATACACACACAACACACCACACACTGCACTACACAATATACACTACAAACAACACAACACACACTGGACTACACAATAGACACTACACACAACACACCACACATTGCACTACACAATATACACTACACACCACACACTGCGCTACACAATATACACTACACATAACACACACACTGCACTACACAATATACACTACACACAACACACCACACACTGCACTACACAATACACACACACAACACACCGCACACTGCGCTACACAATATAGACTACACACAACACACACACTGCACTACACATATACACTACACACCACAAACAGCGCTACACAATAGACACTGCACAAAACACACCACACACTGCACTACACACTATACACTACACATAACACACCACACACTGCACCACACAATATACACTAC